>NTHP01000066.1:1174821-1202762 GCA_003416845.1 Oplegnathus fasciatus | reverse complement strand
TTTTTTTCCCCAAACCATAAATTAGGCTTCAGAACCATGTCTTGCTGCTAGAAATGATTGTGATTTTATTTAAAAATCATTGATCCCAGTGACCCCAAGATCTGACAGACCTCAGTCTGTTTAAAAATCCACTTGGGGGGCTAAATGTACAGGTTCAATCAGCATTTTGTGGTAGAACGAAAAAAAGAGGCTGAATTTCAGAAACAGAACTTTCCCCATAAATATTACACACAACAAGATTTTTCACTGTACGAGTCTTTGGTTTACCCCTTTCCAACAAATTACTCTACTGAAGGAGTTCCCAAGGAGTTTGAGTGTTTTGGTTGGCTAAGTACAAGAGTAATTAAACGGATGAGACTTTAAGGTGCCCCGGTCATGTCTCCGGCTTGCACTGTGCCTGGACAGAATGAGACCAGCTTGGCAGTGGTGGCTCATCAATTATGTCTGTCAGTCTCTGAACACTTAATCGTCTGGGCACAAGTCAGGGACAGCTGAGGGATGGAAAATAAGTGATGCTGGGGAAAACATGTTAGGGATTTTATCAGGGCTGGAAAATGAGGGAATGCATGTCTCTTCAAATTATTTCCAGGTTTGGACGAGTCTAGATGGACTGATTCCATCTGATCAGTGGAATACATTACCCACACTCATTTGACTATATTTGTATTGTATTATTTGAGTCACACATGGGAAACAATGAAAACACTGCCAGTAACCTATAGTGTCATGCATACTGTACTATTGCATGATTTAGATTCAAGGACTACTTGGAGACGTCTGTAACAACTCTAAATGGTCATGGCCACGGTTGAGCTCCAAGACAGAACTATGAAGGGTAAATCCATGATGAAATTTATATTGCTTTGAATACGTTTTTGTCCAGTTTCCAAATCATGGAACTCATTTGCTCTCTGAAAAATAGGAACAGATTTATATAGATGTAAGGCTTTTGGAAACCAACATTAATTAAGAAGTAATATCTGAACATACTCCAAGCCACACATTTGTTTAAATGTTTAAAAATTAAGCATTTTAGTCAAGAGTTTAGTGAGGAAATCTCCCTATTTTTCAAAATAGATTGCAGATATTTAACCACAAAGATATATTGAGCCTAATACAATCTGTAGAGTTTTTACACTTACAGTATTTTATAATATCTATAACTTTCATTCACATGAGTAAGAAACATTATATGAATATTATCAACAACCATAACTTCCTCAATACCTTCCTTGTTAAATTACTGAGTGTCTCTTTTTATTAGTTTAGTTCCAAATTTACAAAAATGTATTAATTTATCTCCAATAGAAAAGATCAGTCGATTAATCAATTAGTTGAACAAGATGGATTGATAGTCCAAAGCGGCAAACATGTCCTAGTTTTAGCTTTTAATTGTTTGGATTTGCTGTTTTTCTTGTCATGTATGATAGTAAACTGATCATCAGGTTTTGGAGTGTTGGTTGGACAAAACAAGGAATTTGATGGCGTTACCTTTAATGCCGTTACCTTGGGCTTCATGGAATTGTGTTGAACATTTTTCGCTGTTATATTACGTTTTTTTTGTTCATTTATCAAGAAAATACCTGACAGATTAGATGAAAATAATCATTAGTTGCAGCCCTGATCTGCAGTACCTTGCATACCATTGGTGGTTGTATTGTTGTTGTATTGTATCATGTATTATTTTTGTGATACTGTTTATCAGTCAGCATATGCTTTTCATGTTGGTTTTTTCTCCTCCAGTAACTTCGTAAAGTGTGCATTTCTGTACAATAGCATTATGCTTGTCCATTTATTTTTATCTGCGTAAAAAATGAATCTGGCTTTATCAACGTCATCATCATAAAGTTCATTCCAGGTTTGTTCCAGCTCTGAGTCGATAAATATCGCTCCAATCAACACTTAAAATAAAAAAAAAATCAACAGATATTAGTTATTAGATATTTTCCTGCCAAGTGATTAGCATTTAGTTTTATCTCTTAATTGAAATGTTCTCCATAGTGTACTCTTACGGTAGGCAACAAATCCCTTGACAGTGGAAAGATTTTATGTTGATATGTTATATTGCAAATATACTGTTAATTCAATGCTGCACTTGCGCATTTACTTTGCCAGATAGCATTGTTTTGAGCTAAATGTACCAAGAAAATAAGTCGAAAAAGCAAATTATCTGAGTCGACTCCCACAGCAACAACCCTGGCAGCCCAGCAGCCACCTGCTTGGAGTTGCACCAGAACAGCTTTCCCCTCTCTCCCTTAAGAGAGCTAGCAAATATAACTGAGAACAATATGGTTAAAAAGCAGATGATGAAAGGTAAATATGAATTCCGGGTGGGGTTTTTTGATCTCTGCTTTTGTATCTCTCTTCCCTGGCATACAGTGCCTAGAGCTGGGAATCGGTGGCCTTCAGTGTTCCCCTTCTTGGGGTATTTGAGGTGAGCAGCGTCTCGTCTCCCATGCACTGACCCAGGATGTGACCCCTCCTAAAGGGAGATATAAGAGCTGATGTAGGATACACAGAGATGGAAAAAGAAATCATTTTCCTTTGTAAAAACCACTTGAGGAAACATCAGATGTGTGAAAATATGTGTCTGTTCTCCTTCATACTGTATGTTAACCCAGAACCTGTACTATTGGCAGTGTAAAACGTTTAAATTAGAATGTAGTGTATAGGACTTTAGAACTAGTAATGGACAAAAACCTTTTCCTGGCCTTTTCTTTCGTGCCAGACTAATAGATTTGCATCTTGCAATAATATTTAAATAGTGACGAAACAGCAGGACAATGAGGTAATGAGCCTTAGAATAAGCACTTACTTTATATCACCAAATAATTTAGTAGGAGCATTTTAAGTGATGTATTCCTGGCTGATATGGACACAAGATGCTTTATTTCTTTAATTTGAAAGGGCCTATTTTCTGGAACACACACATAGTTTCTGAAATGGAAAGTTCATAATGGTCATCTGGGGTCTACTTCATGGTCTCTTACTGCTTACTACTTTGGTATGTATGAATATAAGATTATTTTTGAGTGCAGCCTTTTGGAAACAAACAGGACACAGAGGCCAGTCAAGGGTGGGCAGAAGAAGCCCAGTGAGTCCCATCCTTGACTGCAGACAGCCCCTCTCTGCAGAGATGTTGATTACTGTGGAGCGTGCCCCAATAGATGTCATTAATCAAGTTAATGAAACACAATGTCAATAAGAACCCCTAACAAGATTCCCTTGCAAACCAATGGCCTGCCTGACATCAACATGAGAAACCCTGCTAATGGAGTAACTGCCATCCCTGTTTGACGAGGAGGATTACAAGCATTAGCCACAGAGTTGGGCTGAATAAACACATGCGGGGAATGTAAAATGAAGAAGAAGAAAAGGGGAACACGAACAACTCGGCATTGCTCCTGGGTGATTTATTTGTAGATACAGAGCACAGACAATATTAGACTGGATTGAGGTTATGCCTGGTAACAGAAAGTAAAATATGAACTGTGATGGTAGAGGTAGAGGCTAATTATACTGTATTAACTGTTTCTTACAAACAAAGAGCTTTTAGATTAATCAGAAGTTGTTTCTTTGAATAATTTATTTAAAGGATAAGGCTCGCTATACTCTATTTTCCGTATAATCAGCAAATCCTATGAAAAGACCAAAACCAGCAATGTGTTACTTAATCTCTCACGACTTTCTGACTTCCCTACCCTGTCTGTTGCTCTCAGCCCCAAGCCCATTCGTTCCTACTGAAGACGGAAATCTTACAAATATATACTCTCACTTTTAAAAAGGCTTAATAATTTCCTAAAACAGCTGGGCACTGCAGTTTTTTAGCAAACATTACTCAAACAAGAATAATTAGTATATTCGTTAGGGACTATTTTCAGCCATGAATTGATACATATTCGGTGTTCTAGTGAGTATTTACAGCAGCAGGACGGTGTATGTGGGCTCGACTCAAAATAAATCATAGTGCCCATGTTCAACATAATGAAGGAACATGTCGGGCAGTTTAAAGGCGTGGCTCAGTGATGTGTTTTTAATAGTTTTTTGACAACAATGGAGCTCTACAACACAGAGGAAATCAACTATATTGAGCTTTGGCTACACAGGCAATAATTTTTAGCAAGATCAAGCTGTTGGTTTTGGTCTTTACATGAAATTTGATGACATGATGACAAACAGTGAATGTCACCACACATATACTTTAAAAATAGCCACAAAAGTTAAGTAAGGTTAATTGGTGGAAAAACTTTGCAGGATGTGGTAATTGCATTAGAGAAAAGCAGGTCTTCACCCAGAGCAACAGGGAGACATTTGAACATCTGTATTCTAAATGGCCACAGTCACCCGGGGAAGAGATCACAGCACACTCAGCGATGTTCCTGCTTCTATCCATATGGCCTTTTAATCTCTAGTTCACACCCGTGTGTGGCATGTCAGCCAGTTATGTCTTTATTTATTATTTGACATCAGGCAAATGACCCCTGAGTGCCTCAGCTATGTCCTGTTGCAATTTGTTTAAACAATTACTTGTCATTGCTTAATTGGGCAAGTCGAATGGCTGAATAATCATCACTCATCTTCTCTAGCTTTTCTCTCTCTCTTTCACTCAGGGGCTTCCTGTCTGTGACATAATAGTTATGTATCGCTCTTAATGCAGAGATATCGTAAAAGCCAATGTTCTTAAGCAAGTGCTGCTGCTTGAACTTTGATCTTTTATTAGATACAGTACCCTGTAGTAATGGTAGGTAACCTCAGTATTTCATGTCACGTCATGCTGCACTTAAACTTAAAGGGAAAGACATATGACATTGTACTTTGTGATGTAAATGTACATTAGTCAATATTGAAATGAAGAAGAAAATTAGAGAAAGTATGTGTTGCCGATCCAATCAAGAGAGCAGGAAACCAAAACAATGGATTAGGGTGTGGGGGAGGTTACGGGGTAAGCTGCAGTTTAATTTATCCTGAGGTACCCGGTGAATGCTGCACAAATTGGCCACAAAAAGCAACGTGAATTGGTACAGATAAGGTTAGTGGCTGTTAAGCTAATACCGTACATGGATAATTACATGGAAAATTAAAAAAAGATCAAAAGAGGATACTGACTAAAAGAGATCAATACCACATTTGCTTCCAGCTGATAGGCTGCTGTGTTGTCACATGCCTTAAAAATGGAGCTCAAACGACATTCACTGGGTGTCACATTGCATCCAACGACAGGAGATAATCAATTTATGGTACAAGAATGATAAAAAGCAACAAATGGAGCATGTTTGTGGAATATGAACTGATGTAACAAACTCAATTCAGGTGTGTAATATAATTTTGGAAATGGCTAATTTTTAAGTGTTAATGAAGTTGCAAGGATAAAGGATTGGATTTCGAAAGATACTTAAAACTGCCTTGTCTTTCCCAACTGTTAGGCAGAAAAGGAATTCAATCAGACTACATGAGACAATGTAAATTGGACAGCTCATGCAACTAATCTGGATTAGCTCCTCTTCATTAGAACATATCAGTATCACTTTTGTCAGAGGGATAACATTTTCTGAGCTTCCACTAAGCACTTTCTAAACGGCTTCCTATTATGATCATTAGAATTGGCTTGCATATTGCATTATTCAATATTATTAAGATTTGATGACAACCTGTTTCAGATCCTGATGTTTTCAACTAGAGTACAGTAATTTGGTTATTGATGATGCATGAATTAAGACAGTGACAAGAGAAATTACAAATTATAATTTAAGCAAACTAATTCAATAAATACTTCAAAATACATACAGGAGTTAACCACGTGTGATATGTCAGTCATGGTTGTTAAAAGGAAACAGAATCTCATGACTGATTTTACATGTATCAAGAAAGACATATTCATATTAACGAGATAAAGATTAACCTAGCCATATTAAATGTTGTGTACATGAACTGAGTACAACAAATCTCATTATGGAAATATCAAGTAAATCTGTTTATATACATTTATATTGATATTTGGATAAAAACATATCTCGTGAACACCACCAAACTGAATTGAATGATGTTTGATGACGTTTGTGCCTGATGGTGTTCTAACACGACCAGCTTTGTTTTCTTCTTCTCTTCCTGGCATCCCTTAAACTCGTTCACACAGGACCCAAACACCTTAAACAAGCACATACAAACACATACACTCCCTGACCATTTCATTAGACACACCTATAGAATTTAATGTAATCCCAATACAACATATCTGCCACAAATTCTTCATTTAGGAAGGTTATAATGTTACATTTTTGTTGACACTGTCAGAGAGATATTAATTCAACTATATGTTTATCTATTGAGGTCATAGTTGTGTGGATAGTTGTCTGGACTGCATTTTATTGAAATGTGTTTCTTCCCCCCTCATGTTTGTTGACTAAGCATTAGAAACACCTTCTAATGTAGTCCAGTTCAACACCACTGCAAACTACAACCTCAATAATAAAGAAATAGTTCTCTGACAGTGTCAATCTACACTGAACATTACTATATTTGTAAAGGTAGAATTTATGGCTGAGCTGTTGTATTGGATTGCATTAGATTTACAGGTGCACCTAATAAAGAGGCCACTGAGTGTATATACACTATACTGAATGAGACACACATATATTTCAGTATTCTTCTCATTGTCATATCATTATAGTTTTTTATATCTGCTGCTCGTGGTGTTGTTGTTGTTGGTCTTTACTGTTTGTACTAGAAGAAGAAAAACAGCTTGGTCACATGTCATTCGTGTGTTTGTGCCAAGGCCAGTTTGTTTTCCATCAGTTGCAAGCTGCCTCTAAACTCTGATCGTGGGACACTGATTCCCCAAAGGGAGGGTGTGGTATCGGCTATTGCTTCTCACAAAAAGGCACATACTTGACATATTTGTCTTTATAGGAAAGAGCGGTGTTGTTTTTTAAACATCTCCAATGAGCACATCTAAAGAATGTGCCTAACACTCCACTGAATTACACAAGTCTTATACAGTAACCTCTGACCAGATTCACATAACACCATTAAACTTTATGTGTCATCTCAAGAATTGGCAAATAACAGGACAAGTCATCAAGTAGAGTTTAGAAGGTGAGAATTTGTGGCTCCATTTTATGACTCACTTTGCTCTGTAGTCAGAATGGAAAACAGCAGGTTTCTCTTACAGGGGATAGTACAACATTTAATTTATTGCCTATTTATGTAGAAGGCATACAATTTTGCTATGAGTAAGAAACTGCATTAAATTTGTATCTTAAATGAAAAAATTGTTTGTGTTTTTNTTTTTTTTTACTTTGGCAACATTTTTAGCTGTGGTATTTTTGCACTGCATCCCCCAGAGATCACTTGGCAATTATTCAATGTTTGACAGAACTGTGACATCTGTTTGTTGCTTTACATCAAAAGAAAATCTTTTCCTGGTTGGCAGGGGTGGCTGCCGCTGCTTAGGTTGGATACTGAACTGTTAATTGAATAATCCACACAAATCAATGTTACTGCATCTGAAAATAATCTTGTAACATTGGGAAATAAAGCACACCACTTTCCATGTGCCAGGTGACATATCCAGTGCTGTGACAGACAAAAACAGTGACAGATGAACCTGTTTTTTGGTTTTCTTGATTGTTTGTCCCATAGTGATAATGTTTCCAAGAATTATGTTTTCAGGTCCTGGATTTCTCCTTATCTGGGCAGCATTATTTCTAGGAAAGGTCTGGACATGTTAATTATTACATCTGGACCCCCTCGAGGTATAATATGTTTTGTGATTTTATCTGCCTACACTGTCAGAAACTCGAACTGGAATTACCTCATTTACTTTATTTTAGTTGTGACGTTCTGCGGGAGTCTCTTCCAAAGCGACATCTGTAATTTTTCCTGATTTGCACATTTGGTATCTGGATTACCAGGCCCATGTAGCCAGTGGTAGAGCAGCATTAGTCTTTAGATTAGGTTATTGAGTTAGAGATATTGATTCTTTGGGGGGAATTTAGGTCATTCCAGTAGCAACAGTGATAAGATTTAGCATAGGCAAAGACAAGGAGAATATAATCACACAAATCTAAAATAATCAAAAAGGAGTCAAAGTGCATATGAGCACAGTTTGGTGGACAGGAAATATGTAAAGTAGAGAATCTAGGGGGAATCAGTTGTCACGTCTCTTTCTTGACTTTAACATCTTGACATCTCACTCAACAGAAGTACAATGAAAAAGGCTTTTGTGACCTTGGCATAGACTAAATCATTATTTTTGGTAATGCAGGGGAGTTTGTGTCATGTACAGTACTGCATCAGAGCAGACTTTGCTTCACAGCTCTGTTGTAAACTGTCTACAGTGTATAGCACTGCACAGCAGGGAGCTTTGTATGACAAAGTCCAAAAGGAACACAAACACATCTGTCGGTACATTTTCCTTCAGAACTATTGTTTCTTTCAAGATGGTTCCTGCTAATGAGCAGGTGGAAGATAATATTGTTTAGTCAGCTTCTCATCTAACCTGAATTTTCATCCTGATAAGCAACCTCCTCCAAAGACAGCAGCTTTAGCTAAAACCCACAAACTTCTACTGTAACCACAATTTATGCATTTCCTGTTGAAATGGTTTAATCTTCATTGTAAACCAAAGGTGGTTGGATTTAATTGTATGTGCAGAAAGGTATGATTGTTGACAGAGTTGTGTGTATTTTTGCTTGGTATTGTTAGATGTATTGTTTTCCAAGAATAAGTGGTTTTCCAGGAACTTCAAGTGGTGGTGGTGTTTTGATCAGACCTTTTCTCAGGACTGTGTGGGCAGGACTCACTCTCTTCTCTTGTCAGAGCAGGGCAATGTACACTTTTATGATTCTTCAAAAGTGAACACTCTCTTCCATTTACATTACATTATTCTTTTGTGTTGGAAATTACCTTTAAAAGAGCAGCAATGAGCCCTTAATTGAAACCGTCTCGGAACAGATTGGGATTAAAAAACCAATGATAACCATAAGTCATCCGACCGACTATATACCTGGACATTTTTCATACACCTATATCACATAGTGATTTACCATGAATAATAGTATGAATAATCTGTCCCTGTATCTCTATTTCAGTTTAAGAGTAATATTGTCTCAAACAGATTACTCACACATCTGCTAAGAGACCCTGAAATTAGTCCTTGGTGTCTTGTAACAATGAAAACCAACCTTTTGTCTTGTTTCCATAATAATTTTATTACTCCATAGTGCTCACCACTGTCACAAAGTCCCAACAATTTCTTAAAACCTTATGCTTCATCTAATGGAGGACAAATGCAATTTCATTCCTGCACAAGGACCTTGAAGGGTCAATTTGGAAGCGATGGGAAAGAAACCCTTGTGTTAGCGAGGCAGGGGGACCACTGTCACAAGGGGGGATGAAGAGGGGCTTTGGTGCCTTCCGTGAGTGAAAAACATTGGCATGAACCAACCAATGACTATCGGGGACAAGCAATCTCCATACACTGTATGCTGAAATAACCTTGATGGAGGAAAGTGAATTTGATTTACCAAAAAAAAAATAACGGTAATGCTGTATTTTGCACAAGATTTCCATATGGTAATAGGCTGCACAGTGAGACACAAATAGGATTCCAATTGTCCCATTAGCCCTGATGAAATCAGGAAAATGTCTAGGCTAGGCTAAACATCCAGAATTGATTGAAGGGAATGTCAGAGGAATTATAGTTATTCCTGACCAAAAGCATTAGGTTTTCTGAAGACAGTTTCAGAAAAGAAGTGTTCTTCCATGCATTAATGTATTGTGGGAGGGAAATTTCCTCAAAAACATCTTCTTTGAGGATAAGCACACACCATTGGGATTTATGTTCCACAATATGCTGATTAATGTGTTTTTTAAACCAAGTCTGTGTGGTTTGCATTTCGGACCAACTGGGCATTCAAATACATTTAATGTTTTCCCTTTGGCTTATTTCATTCCTTATTCACCTGTTAGACCTCAAGTAACCTAGATTAAAAAAGAAAAAAAGACATTTCACAGCTTTATAAAAATGTGACGCTGCCCATCAGTCTTCAAGACAAACAGCAGGAGGCTGAGGCAGTGCCATAGAAGTCTATCCTTTGTTCAAGTATAAGAGGAGGCAGACATTTCAGTGGAGGGTAGAAAAACAAACACCCTTTCATTTGTTTGTTGCCATTTAAAAGTCGAACATAATTCCCCCATTTTCTCCGGCAGATTTCAAACTCACTAAAGAGGTATGGAAGTCTGTAACTTTCTCAGCGAAACTTGAGCGAAAGACATTGGCTAGCATTCAGGATTCCAAGTGTTATTGAAGACATTACACTGGAGTCTTTTTGAAATTATGGGGACTCTGCAGGAGTGTTTCTAATTTGATTCCGAATGAGGAATAGAGCAAGAGTGATTTAGCCTGGCAGGAATCGCCGGATAAAATTTTGACATAATGTCACTTTGACTCAGGGCGTGTCATTTCCATTACAAATGACAAGGCGCTTAACAGTCAGTTGAAACAGAGAGAGGGAGAGGGAGAAGAAGGGAGAGGCGAGTGGGTAAGACAAAGCAGGATCGGATTTGAAGGCTGGAAAAAAGGAAGTGTTTGCAGAATGCAGAGAAACAGTTGTTTGATCAGCCAGTAGTCAGGGAGCTGCTGCAACTCTGGAATTTCATTCCTCATTTGTTCTTTTGTCAGTCTGATGAAATAAAACAGTTCATTCTTTACAGTTTATGTTAGAAAACAAATGTGCACTTTACTGTGATCCTGATGCAGAGTGCACCATTTCCCTGCGGGATTTTGTTTTGAAACATACATTCATACATTTCCTGGTTTCTTGTAGTATTCAGGTCAATCAGCTGCAAAGGAGCGGGGTGGGGTATTGCCACATCTATCTGGGATAAATCTATAATTTTTAATCTCATACTTCCATTTTTCCTCTTGTATTGATCCATTTTGTACCATCAGCAAGCTTCGTGAATGGATTAAGCTACCACACAAACAAAGAGAATGTGGTGTCCCAACATCAACGGTGTGATCAATGGCGTAGACAGCCCGGGTCAACAATTTCAATGCCTGTGTTTACTGAGGCAAAGTATTGGAGTAAGAGGGACCGGTGGAATAAAGGGTGCAAACTAGAATCAATACAACAGCTATCATCATTTGCAGGGTTTATTAATGGCTTCGCCTCAAGCTGGCAATGAGAGTAACACTCACTTGCATTTAGGCAACCAACACTCCAACATTTACGCAGCTTGCCTCCTATCAATCATCACAGTGTAAGTTGCTCTCAGCAATGGTCTGGCTACCTCCACTCACCTCACAAAAACACCCACCTCAGTCATGTAATGAATGACATCAATTATGTGGCCAGGGTGCCAAGATATACAAATGATTCAGAATGGGTCAAAGTCTAAAGGCAAAAGCAAAAGTCACTGTGCACAGCTTACTCTGTTCCTTGCTGCTGCTCAGTAGAGTTTTCATGATAAATATAAAAGGCATATCCACCTGTTCACGACTGACAACAGCATCAGTCACGCAGGATACAGCCATAAGGCGACAAGTGTTTCCACCAACAGGTACTGCCTATCCTTGTGGTAGTCAGGAAATTTCCCGTCGGTAAAAAGCTTTCCTACTTAGAGACTACAGAACATGCCATTTACCACATCAGACAGCAGACAGAAAGACACACTGCTTTTTATGGCAGTTGGATTGTTTCTACAGTATGTGGCAGCCATTCTGTTGAAGAATGGGAGTTCTGTTCAGTCAAATATCATGGCAGTATAAAGCAAATGAACAAATCCATTTTTCCTACTGTCAAATAAAATTGTTGAACTCCGGGTGATAGATGAACAAAAAAAGACATAAAGGACTGCTATTTCAGAGCTCACCGAGAAATTGTAGAGGATTTATGATTAATATGGAGGAAGAGATATGATTAAAAAATGTATTCGGACTGAGTGTAATTCGATCCACGAGCTATCAACCAAAAACAATGGCATAAACCTTTAACTGTATATTGTAGGAATTTCAAAACAATAGAATGATGGGAGGATTATCACGTCTCATGATCCATGAAGGTGCCGGCTGATGAATATGGCTGACTGTGCAAGCTTATCCTGGTTCTTCCTCTGTATGGTTCTCTGCTCTTCAGTCTCTACACCGATTAGACTGCAGCGCAGGCCTTGAGGTGCAGTACCATGTCCATGGGATTAGCCCACTTTAACACAGCTCCCACTGCGCTGACCCACAGACTTGAAATTGTAGTCCTGCTTGACAAGGTCTGCTCCACAGGCCAGGGTACCACATCCAGGATTTACCAACTTTGGGCCCAGAGCTCTGAAGTACACTGACATGAGTGACGCTACAAAGATCTTGGAGTGATCCTCTTGTCTCTTCTTTCACTATCATCTTTATTCTGCAGTAGGAGGCTGAAGTAAATCTGCATCATCTTGTCTAAGACTTCAGTAAATCTGCAGGCACCTGCAGCAGCATAGTGATGTAGGAGTCTGTTAAGCAGTCTGAAAGAAGTGTTTGAAGGTATGTTCACATTTTCACATATGTAACTGCAGTAACACTGCCACTGCGTTCATTTAACAAGTCATACAAAACAAAAGCTTTAATTAAAAACAACATGATTAAAACTGTGGCTCGTTACTTCATTTGTCTTTCAAGGCATAAGAATCTCTTTTCTTCAGTAATTTGCCATAGGACAAAGATGTCAGGGAGTGCTCTGTTATTCATTTCATGTTTGCCATGTATTCCTCCATCAAGTGCTCTTTTATTGTAGACCGGGGAAATGAACAATGTGTGCACTGTGCTGTGAATCCCCCACAGAATTCTTGACAAGACTGGAAAGATAAAGCAGGCATCGAACAGTCAGATCTCCATGTGTTTGATTGTGGAAGTAGAATATCTGTCTCTGCATGCAAATGAGGACGCTTTTTTCCCACTTATTTGTCTCTTACTGTAAGGTTGGAGTTATGCCCATGAATCTCAATTTACAGGAATCATACAAACCAATTTGCAAATAAATGAAAATAGAGATTTTGTTGAGTTAAACTTTAAGTATGCCATATTGCAATAACATGATTATTATGTCCAGACAGTAAAGCTGAGGCTTCATATGGTAGACAGACAGTTTTACTAATATTTAAGTAGACATTGCACACGTTTAAATCCCCATTTTAAACAAAGCTGCAGCAAATCTATTTTGCATATTAGCTAATCCAAATTATCTTTAAATACAATGCTCATCCACAGTTTGCCTTCAGTCATAATATTGGGATATTTACTACTTTATGCATACTAAACAGAAATTAGCACATGGAAATAAACTGGTCTGGCTTAGTGGTTGATATGCCATGTCTTTAGGAGAACATCAAAATCTTCCAGTAGCGAGCCCTGAGGCCACCAGCAAATTAAAGTCGTGTCATTATCTGACTTAACTCATATTGTTTATACCATATAAAATGAGTGGAATTGTGTCTGTAAGGAATGAGCGAGACGTTTCTAGCTGAGGGCCCTAGTTAATGTGCCAGCATGCATTAGAAAATAAATTAATTAATTAACTAGGGTACAACGGTAGCCTGGGGGTTAAAGGATCCAGCTCGTAACAGAAAGTTTCCCAGTTTGAAGACTCACTTGAGCTGGGAGAGGCTGGCTGCAGGGTGCTGAATTGACTTCGTAACTACTGTCAGCATGCGCCTGAGAAAGGCACTGAGGCCAGATTCTTTAGCCCTGAAGGCTGGGCAAGTGACACTACTACAGTGAGAATATATGCATGTATAAACGTGTGCTCTCGTGGCACTGTAAGCCATTTCAGTGCTTCTGTAGTTGACCCAGTAGCAGTGTTGGACAGCTCCCATGTGCAAATGTGTGAAAGACTGTACACCTGGCTCTAGCCCTGCATGTTATTCCAGAAGCCATTTCTGTTGATACAAATGTATTCCTACTGAAATTGGCTGGACAAAATATGAAGGTAGAAAACACACCAAAAAACGTGCAGGTTAGAATTTACGCTAGAATTTACACCAGATTGTAATTTCCAGTAGGGATGGGGCAAACATGTTCCCCTCACATTTGAAAATCATATTTTTGTCCTCCTTACTACAGTTTCAGTTCGATATACTCACTAAAATCTCTCTGTGTGTGTGCTCACTGTCTAGCCCAGAACGTCCAGATAAGAGGAGCTCTGATATGATAAAAAATATTGCTACACTCTGATTAGGCTTTAATTATTACTGTGTGAACTCACAGCCGTGGACTTTGTGTCCTCTGTTATTTACAGTTAATATTCTCCTAATAAAAGCTAGAACTGAACATAAATCAAAGGTGTAGTAAGGGGAAATGATCTCTGTGGTAGAGATGCAAATACATTATCTATAAAGGAAACTAAACATGGTTTTTAAATAGGATTTGTGCATTAATAATGTGGTAATTTACATAGCATGCCATTTTTTTTGGTTATACTATAATTGTTATAGAAAGCACAATAACCAGTTTCATCCAGACGGCCTACAAATGTACAAGCCAATATAGCCAAAATACTGCATCAGTGCCTGAACTGACAGTACAAGATCTCTTATTTTCACACATTTGTATGTATCTTTCAGAAATACATTTTTCTTCTATCTTGTACAATACAGCAAACATGAGGCATATGACAAGAGTAATTTTAAACCGGCTTTCATCATGGAAATCCTCAAAAGACTAAAGAGCACACAGACACACATATGTTTGGGCCCTCTGTATTGTTAAACATTTATAGACCATGTTTGTAAACACGCTGCAAAGTGTTGTCATGCTTAAGCATACAAAAATGGAATATAAAATATGCAAATTGATTAAATTAAAATGGACATCAGCACATGAGTAGTACAAACACTTTACAAGGGATTTTTTATTATGAACCAAAGGTCAGTCTTGGATTGTGATAAAGAATAAAGAGTTTATAAACTGCTTGTTTGTGTACAACTCTGTGATATTTACTGATATTTTGTGAGCAGAAAAAAACACATTTGAATTGTGCCAAATCAAGAATGCTGCATCTGCAGGGAACATGTTGCTGCATAAGATTTCAGGGAAAATTATATTACTGTCGCTTTGAGTTCTTTTCATCTTGCTTCTTTGATGCAAAATTGGTTTGGTGCAGCCGAGCACTTAACAACATCAGGGTGTTCACAGGGTGTGTGAAATATTTTCCTTTCTGCACACAATCCTGTTTTGGGGATTATTTTCGTGAGCGACAACACATACTTCTTTGTTTAATGTTATCTCTTAAGTGCAGTACTAAGATCATTGTGTACAGTTGCTATTTTCCAAAGACAATTTAACATGGAAAGGACTTTTCTTAGATGTCAGTAATTTAGGAAATGTAAATCAGTCAAATCTATCTTAATTATCAGTCAATGTCAAATTCTGTCTGCAAAATCATCCTAAATTAAATGTGCACACAAATACAGTACATTATAACAGAATCACTTGAAAACAACCACAATAAACCAACCACAATTTTTACCAGTAGACTAACCTGGGGTTCTGTCTCAGAAAGAACAAGCCCAAGTGTACAGTCGGGGCGCCTCGGTAGCACAACGGTGTATTCAGACAGTGTGGTGTATTGTGCCATGTGTCAGTTGTAAGAATCTGACTGCTGGACAGTTTGTGTTTGTTCAGCCCAGCCTTTGACTACACCCAGAATTCAGCAGTAACTCCAGTTCTGTTTGTTATTTCCCTCCAGTCTCTCTCCTTTTTCATCCAGTCACTGTACATTTATGAAGCAGATTCATAAGTGCAAACTTTTTGCTCAAGTTGAAACATTTCTTCCTTGCTTTGCATCACCTCTAAAATTTGCTTCACGTTCTGTTTGAACAGCCTTTGATGGTTAAGGCGCATACCACAGACCCAAAACACGCATGGTGAGAATCCAGCCTGCCTCTCTACCATCATCTATCCAGTAAAGGCAAAAAAGCCCAAATAATGAAAAAATAATAAAGATTTGTGAGGCTGCACTTGGATGGTGCTTTGAGCTTAAAGCTAACGTCTGTGTGCTAACATGCCTACAATGACAACATTAACATGGTGATGATTCGAAGGTATACCACATTCACCATCTTTGTTTAGCGTGTTAGCATTTGATAATTAGCACTAAACTTGCAGTGCAGCTGAGGCTGATGGGAATGTCATTAGTTTTGCAGGTATTTGGTAATAAACCAAAGTATTGGACAAATTGAACATTTTGATGTGATTATGGTGCTAATTCAACCCGAGGGGAAAATAAGAGTATATACCAAATTTCATTACAATTCATCCAAAAGTTGTTGAAACATTTCACTCAAAACCACACCTGAGCCTCACGGCGGCACTAGAGGAAAAGTCGGGGGATTACCACAGTCAGGAGGATTCATCCTCTGGGGATCATTAATGTCTGTACCAAAGTGTGTGCCAATCCATCCAGTAGATGTTAAGATATTTTACTAGGTAAGTGAAAACGTTGATCTGTGTGTGGTGCTAGGAGATAATTCAGGGGATCACCAAAGTTAATAATAGAGATATTTCCATCTGGACCAAAGTGGTGGACCAACTGATGGACAGACCGACATTGCCATGCCTACAGCTGTGTCGCTAGCATGGCAACATAGTCAGGCTGTCTTAGAGTTATAATGTTTCACTGAACCTGAATCAAAAATCACTGGTGACCTAAATGTGCCCCACAGCTGGTGAACAACCAGCTCTGTTTAACCCAGGATAACCCAAAAAAATTCACAGAAAGCCCCACTACTTTATGTTGAACTCCCTTTATGCGTCAGGTCCCGGCCTGTTGCTGGCATTATCACCGTAAAGCTCTGTTCATGCTGGGGTGAGGGAGCTGCCAAAAAGCTTTGTGGGTATTCTGTGCTGAAACGGGTGGCTACTGTCTGTCCTGCTGGTTTTCCTGCTGGCGCTTTTAACAGCTTTTCCAAGTATGCTTGCATTGCGACATTCAACTCCAAACGTACTGTACAGACAAGGTGAAAGGTGGATCACGTTTTCACTGGAAGTCCTGGCATCTGCAGTAAAGGAGTTCATTAATCTAGTCGTTAATTGAGTCTTCCAATGTAAGGGTTGTTTTTGTTTATGTGGAATGCAAAGGTTATTTACAGCATCAACAATGTCGTGAAAAAACACCACAAACGACATTTTCAAAAATGATTAAATCAACCTTTTCTGACAGTCTCTCTCCAAAAACTGCATGCTGTAAACTTCACAAATTCACAATTTATTGCAAGCTGTGGATTGTATTGTTTTGTGAGGTGTTCCTGTTATTTTATCCATCCCTGTATGTTTGTTTGTTAATGCATCTGTTTTTCAATATATCAAATTGGTATCTAACTTCCTATACAGAGACTTAATCACACTTTCAAAAATCTATTGTGTTATTTTATGGGCATTTATTTCCTGTGTTCTGTACTCAGTGTTGGTTGATTAGCTGGGAACACTGTAATTCACTGAATAAACTTTGAATCTTGAAATAACACTGTCAGCAAAAATGATTAAACGTAAAGATGCTATATATCAGTGCAAAATATTGATTGTAGGGTCCTCTAATCTAAAAATAACAGTATCAGTCCTAACAGTCCTAGAAGTCAGTCAAACCCAAATCCAAAAGACAAATCTTGTTTGAGAGAATTTCCATTTTTTCCCCCTTTTTGCCTCAGAGGGGAAACTGAAAAATAAAGCTGTTTTATACTTCACATAATATCAAACTTATGTCAAAACTGAGAAGAGTTCTCCACAAAATCCAAGAATGACAAAACAGCTCTCTAATGAAAAATATTTTTAGCAAAATGTACAAAATGAACATCAAGTACCCTGAAGGGTGGGGTGAATATAGATCCCAGATGAATGGAAACAATAGCTCATCCTTGGGGCTGGACACATCTCTTAATACATGAACCAGACCACAACAACAAGAAAATCTTTTAAACAACTCCCATACTGGGTAGTCAGTCTTTTGTAGCCTCAGATTTAGGATATTTATAAACATATTGAAAATGTAGTCAGTTTTGCATTATTTCTGTCCACATTTATGTCTGTTCTGCAGGGACTCCAACAACAAATTAGCAAAACAAAACACTTGACTTTGTTTTTTTTTTTGCTTTGTTTCCTCTGCAGGCAGGCTTTTCATACCATATGAATTCACAAATGGTGTTTATATCACCTTCCCACATCAGTGCGCCTGCTAAAGCTGCATTCTATAAATCAAATGAAACACTGTCGGGTTGCATCATAAAAACATCTTATAGGGTGATAGAAAAACAGGCAAATCAATCAGTCAATTAGAAAATGAAAGCAGCTGCTTCCTCTGCGGTGTTTTGTCGGCATTTAATTGGTGAGGAGGTGATGATGACAAATGGACAGAGGTCATTCATCTCCCGCAGCTGAGGTTTTCTTTAGGACAGGCGCACAATTGCAGGCTTCGTATCAAGGGCGGGAAGGCGAAGAGAGTTAGGGACTGAGGAGTTTTTGAGAAAAGGGACTGAGCACATTATTCTGCCATTTTGAAAACACTTTACTCCACACATCAGTCTTGAGGTTGCACTTATTTTGCACTGCTTTGCAGAGTTTTTATGAAAATGCTCCTTCAGGTCTGCATTCATTATGTATAACAGAATGCTTGATATGATTTCTACAACCTAGCATAATGAATGGGCAAAATGGGCTTGTTTGTTGTCCGCATATTTTGCCCATATCTCTGCAGTTGTGATAGTGCAGCTCTGTTATCTCTCAGGCCTGGCAGCTTAAGGGCTTGGATTTTCCTCCTTGGAAGCTCCTGTGCTCCCAGGCAACAGGTCCCTCTAATGATGGGAAATTATGCTTTTGGCACGTCAATTATGGTGCAAAAATACTCCAGAGCAGCTGTGTATCATTTCTTGAGGCTTAGCATTTCTCTCATAAGAGGTTTTCTGTGCTATTGCAGGTTCCTTCCCTCCCACTCACAGTATCTCTCACAATAGCACCAATAAAATATTAAGCAAAAAAATATACAGCAGCAAATATTTTCCCTGGGTTCACTCTTCAAGAACTACTTCTCTATAAGACAACGACAAATTGCTTTTCTCCTCGGTGAAGAGTTACTTAATTTCACAATTTGACAAGAAGAAAAGGCAAATCAGTGTATCCAAATTTGAGAGTGAGCCATGTGCGATCCAACAGAGCAGATTTATAAAGCACCAGCGGCCTGTGAAGGCCTATTACCTAATCATTGTCAGCCTGTCACTCCAGATGACCTCTCCCCGCAGAAACAGAGAAGAGCAGGAAAGTGAAATTCCAAAACAGTAGGAGCCTGCTGTTCGGTAGCCTCCTCCATATGGCGCCTGGATTTTTTTCCTCTTTTTAATTAACGCCTTTTGAATGTGAGCAGCAGTCCCTGTTTGCACAGGACAGGTCAGAGGTGTGAAAAACACTCTGTGGAAGATGCCCAGGCTGCCCAGACAGAATGAACAGGAATATCCCAGTTGTCTGAAGTTTCCCAAGCTCTCGGTTTGAGGAAAAAAATTATAAAAACTCACACATAATGAGAACTAAAACATGTTCATTACTACCACTGTAACAAGTGCATATTTTTATGAGTCAATTCATAAGTTAAAGCAGCATTAATGAATTTTCTTCCCTTTGGTCACTTTGGGGCAGATCAAGATGAATATCACATACATTTGACATACTGAATTATGGGCTTACAAAGCTTGTTGGCACATAGTTGCTTATTTACACATCCAGCAAATACAAAACAACATTAGCATTAATTTGGAGTCCAATATTCACTCTATTTCAGCTCACTTTTGCTCTCCACCAACTCCTGACGTCTTTTTAGCAGTGAAATGCTCCACCATGTTCACCATTAGGTGCTAGGCGGGTGGCGTACTGTTGGTTTATCTGAATGTCTTTGCTTGAAACAGCTGGTTGTTATGGCTGAAAATGATGAGAGTGATGAGACTGAACCAAAAAAGTAGAGATACGGGCCAGAAAACCAAAATAATGAGCTGAAAGATGCTAAAATGCTTTGTAGAGCTGAAGGGAACTACAGAGTCAGGTGATAATTCTCTGTGGGTTTGTTACTACGAGTGACCCCTTTACATACATGCAGTCATTTGATCCATTGTTCATATAAAAATATTGATAAGTGCGGCTTGAACATTATGATGGATAGTTATGTGTTAAATTTATTAACATGTTGAAGTAATGGGCTTGGAGCGATAAATTATATATGCAGTGGGTAATACTGATTGTTACATTGCCACTTTTTTGTTGTTACTCCTTGATATTAAGGGCGATAAACTTTGAGTTGCACTGGGAGGCCTTTTTTTTGGTCATTTTTCAGGGTATCAGTGTTGCCAAAGTATGCTTGAAAATTCAGTCAATTTGGTGGCACTGAACTATGACACTATTACAGAGTCAATTAGGTAGGCTACAGTCTAAAGAACTCCTATTCTTAGGGTTTAGTGTGCGGATTCAGTTCTGCCTAAGGCGTTTCTGGACTGTAGTCATAGGAAAGAGGTCAGGCAGAAGTCAATTGGTTTGATTGAAACTGCTGCCCTTGCTTTAGAGGAGAGGTGAAAAATAAAATAGAACCTTATGCAGCTGTGTAGTTTCTTTTTGTCTTGCACTTTGAAGAGGGACTGCGGTGAAAGGCTTGCGTCAATGTGTCTGTTAATGGGATATCTCTGTTGATATCTCAGAAGAGTAGACAGATTGGCCTGGTGGAGGGGCTCCGTAATTAAAATCACATTTTTTAAAATTTAAATATGATATGGCACACACCACCTCCATTCAACGCTGCTTAAACTTTGAGGGATGATTCATTCCGGCACCGTGTCCTGGTGTTTAAAAACATTACAGTGATTAGCTTGATGGAGGCGATACTAACTAAAGGTCAAATTTTAAATGATGACAGGTTTTGACTCCTCCACCGTAGCCCGATCCAAAGCGTAAAAGAATTTAGGTCATTTTAGTTCACAGCAATGTCGGGAAGCCAAATTTCTGTTACCTCAAGCTTTTTTCTCATTTTGTGTGGTAATACAGCCGACAGCCGAGAAATGTTATTTTTTAGAGTATTTGTCTGTTTGCTGTATGAAAAGTCAGAGGTGGCAGAAAGGAGTTGTATCCAAAAGTGCTGTAACTGGCCATATTTGTCAAAATGCCCTATTCATCCAAACACCATGGATGGAGGCAGTGCTCCATTTTACTGTGTGCCAAAGTACCATTAAACAAGAGAGGGGGAAGGAGAGGAGATATGACCACTTTTTCTATTTGACATTTCAATGTGGACCGCAAACTTTATGAAAACAATCACTGTATGGAAACCTTTCAACACATACACTAAATGGCTGGTAGTATTTTGGACAAGGGTATCTGACTGAACTTGCACTACGTTATCTTGGAACAGTGATCGGAAATTCCCTTTTTATTTTAAATATAAATTCATCAAACCCACAGAGGACACAATACATTCTTCAAGTGTTCATGATAGGACAGTATTTGATCAGTAATGAGAAAATATCCACCAGTCAAGTATCAAAGAAAATATGGCCAAACAAAATAAATGAATCTGAATAATTATGTTGTACTCCAATCACATAAAAAAGGTATTAAAAACCATATACATTCAGAAAAACAAACACCAGATGTTCACATTGTAATAGTTCCCTGTTCAGCTTAGCCTTTGTAAGAACTATTTTGCATCTGTTAATTTTTTATAAATTTCAGGGTTTCCATGTAAAGCTGTAACTACCTATTAGTCTTTTTCATGTCACTTTTTTTAATGTCACCTAACGGTACTCGCAGTGACTCGTGAATTCATTTCAAATGCTCTGTGTATGCCGCTATGTAAAGAAGAGTTTGTGTATTTATAAAAGCAGAATGACGAGAGGCCATTCAATGAGAGACAAAACACGAAACTGGAAAACATCTACTATGCTGTCAGCCTTCAACAGTTTTCACACTGACATGTCAAAAGGCCTGAAGCCAGTCGTCATCCCTACTTTGTGCTTCAGCAAATTAACCATTCTAGGAAATGTTTTATTTTGATGTCTCACCACAGCTGGATTTCACTAAAATGAAGAATTCTGACACTGACCTGTAACCCCCCCCCAAAAAACTGCAGTACAGTATGTGAAAGCAGACAGCAAATAGTGATAGTTTCATGCTTGCCATAGGTCAAGTTGTTTTACTTATAAAGCTCATTTAAAAACAACAAATGTTTTGATTACAGTGAATAAAAGTCACTTGTACAAGCTAATATGACACAATGGTGTACCATCAAATGCTACCTTTTGTTATCGTAATCTTTGAGGCATAAAACATGGTGTTGCTGTATTGAATTGAATTTTTGAATGTTTTCATGGTGTTTTGTCCTTACAAACACCTTACAAAATAACACAACCAATGAAACAACACCACAAACTTGCAATGAGCTGTATAGCCAATAACTGAGGTGAACACAAGGGCAAACCAAATGGAGAATGAATGAATGAGTTTATTACATATCATTTCATAACTTATATGTTTTGACCTACTGAGAAGATTCTAGGAGAAAATATATCTTTCGTGGACCATCGTTAAAGCTTTAATTAATTATTTATTAATTGATTTAATTTGGCCACCTGGGGGCAGTGGAACAAGCTGTAAGCACAACATTGACATATTATCACCTCATAACATTGTTATTGCAAATGTGTTGGTAGTTAGGTATTTACACATCCAGCAGATATGTAGAATGATTAGCTTTTATTTGAAAAAACATTAGCTTTCATTACGTTCACCAGCTAACTTTGTCTGTCTGTTGTTTGGTGCTGGGTAGGTAGCATACAGTCAGTTTTGAGAGCTTTTTTGCTGGAAACAGCTGCCGGCTACGACTGAAAACAAGGTTGTGTGAACAAAAACAGTAAATTTGCTCGCCATAAAACCAAAACAAAGAGTTGAAAGACGCTAAGAGATGAGTTGAGACGCTAAGAGTTGAATTTATCACTACGACCAACTTCTTTCACATTACACATAGTCAATTAATACATTATTAACATAAAAATGTTGAGTATTGCAGCTTTAAATATTTATAGTTTGGCATTTGTGATGGGAAAACAAGCTACAAAAAACTCCTCATCAAAGTAAGTGCAGAAGTTCATGAGAAAGTAGTGAGAATGTTAAAAAAAAAAAAAAAAAGCCCATCTTGCAATGTTAAATAGTCCCTTTTAAAAAAATTCTGGTTCTGTGCCTGGATCCAGTTTTGCACCAAAAACTAATCACTTGTTCCTTGGCCCTTGGCTGAAGTCTCCACCAAGTTTCATTGAAATATGTATTTAAGTTTTGGAGATATCCTGCCAACAAACTAAAAACACAGCCTCTCTGGCAGAAATAAAAATAACTAAATCTGACGTTGATGTTTAGTTCTCACTTATTTTTTTTTTTCAAAGTAGCTGTTGCACTCTGACACCATCTCATGCAAATGTCTGACAGCCAAATAAAGACAGCTCAGCTGTCTGTGATATTGTTTTAAATATTACCAAATGTTTGAGCATACAGATTACAAGGTGGACCAACATTATTTATCACATTATTCTAAGCTTCGCCTTCCTATTAGTGAAAATGTAGTCTCTTAGGTATCATTGTATTTTCTTCCTGGGTTGTAAATCCAAATATCATTTTACAGTATATGCCACACATCATTAACTAAAAGGAAAGTGATTATTTCAATTTGTGCATGGCTGGTGTTGGACTGGTATATGTGCTCTCACTTGATTTAACACAATGTTTCAAGCTTCATGTCTGAGTCCAACCAACTTTGCACGCTCCAAAAGCACACAAATGAAACAACCAGAAAAGTCAGAAGTATCTAGAGCTTAAAAAGAAAAGCAAAAAAAAAACAAAGATGAAGTCAAGATGGTGCGTTCTACAGTGGCTCCACAGACTAAACACACAAAAAGACATGTGTGGTGAACAAATAACAGGGGAAAGATGTACAATTAGGAAACTCAGTGGAGCAGAGAAACAACAAATTGTGTTTTCAGACCTAATACTATTGTATTTCTTTGGTTTAATTGAACATGAACTGAGCATGGACGCAGCATAACAGATTAAAGTATACAACAAGCCACTCTGATACGGCTGGCAGTGGAAAATATGCCTTTGAAATTTATTTTGAAAAACAAATGGCATCGTAGGATGGTGATTTTTATTTTTTTTTTTCTGGCGCGTCAAACCCACATAGGCAGTTAAAATTACACAGTATACACTTGGCAAGAAAGGAGAATAATTTGCAAGAAGAGATTATTTCAAATCTCCTCACATATCCACGAAAACAACCTCCTGACGCAAAGCAAGCCAACAGCAAACCCAGAAGATTCGTCTTTGTATTGTAAATGCAGCAGGAAGGTAAAAACCATCACAGACTAAAGTTACTTTCTAGCATCAAACAGTGTTTCTGAGCATCCTCTTTGAATATGTTGTCAGTTCACTACTTAAACTCGTCCATGAACTCTTGTGACTTTTCCGCAGTTCACATTTCATTTGTAAAAGCACATTATTATGGTGAATAGTTCACAAATGTCATTTTAAATGTCGTTAGTTACCTCTCTTCATATAAGATCTACATATGATTCAGTTCAGTTCTGAACTCCATCAAATTACTTGCTGACCAATCTTGGCAATAACTGATCATTACGGTGATTTAGTGCTATCAGTATTCAGCAGGAGGACATCTGTGACTTCTTGTTTCTTTTTTTTTCAGGGAATAACTTTACTCACTGACAAAGAAGTCTTTGCATAATGTATTCAAATTCGAGGACAGAGCAGGGACGCTGTAGTTTGCAGAGGAATTAAAAAACAGTTGTTTTTTATAGGACTGCTGCAAGGTTAGCAAGCCCACTGCTGTTTTTACAAGTCCTGACTTAAGCAGGAAATTACAGCGTGTTTTACCTTGAATTATTACATGAAAGCCATGAAATTGCAAATGGGCTGTTGCTAATGAAAATTACAGGATGAAGGAAGTGACACCAAAATTGTTTAAGTAGAAAGTCTTTGTCAGCTCATGTGGAGTTCAGCGTCCTTAAGATTTAATCCTTGATTTTTCAGTGGTTCTTTCCTGCTCACAGTATTACAACACGAGGAGCTGATGCCATACAGTATACTGTACATGACATACAAGATATACTTCAAATGTTGCTCATAAACACAAAAACATGCATAAATCATAAATTCATACATGCATGCTTACCTATATATGGGTTTTGGTGTTGGTGATTGTACACATGACTCAGTCTCACACAGTCTATGTCTCACTAGTCTGGTGGTTTATCTTAAGTAAACATGACGTACGGTAGCTGAGAGAAATCAACGTGGAACAAGCTGTAAACACAACACTGACAAGTTATCACCTTATAAAGCTGATATGGTGAACTTGTTGGCAAACAGTATTTACACGTTCAGCAGACATGGAGCAGCGTTAGCATTTGTTTGGAGTCATGTTTATGTCCACCTGACTGATTTAAGTCCAATATTTAGTGTTCCTTATTTGCAGCATATTTCTTGACCTTTAGTTTTTTATTTGCTTTTTTAAAAATAATATGATGTTATGTGTTGTCAAAGTGATAACATGTTTTCCAAATTTGCATTGTTTTGTGCATTTGCATGTGTTTTCTTAAAGGCATAATGAGTAGGATTCCTCGGTTGCTGTTTGTAAAGACAACATTCAAAGTTGGCCCCTCCTCCCGGCTCAAAGCGCATGCGCCTCTGGTGGTCCCACGTGCTTACGATCTAGTAACTGATCGCTACATTTTTGCACCTCACTCCCTGTGCGCTGTTATTGGCTGGAGGCTACACACCACTACCCAAAGGTTGATGCCCAGAAATGTCCCAAACACACCAAAATAAGAAAATACAGGTCGAGGGCAGGGTCTCTGCAGATACAGACACCGCCACACACTTCTAGTAAGTCATAAGTGATGATTGAGAGGGATTATTTTTGTACGAGTCTATACATTGTTTTTTAGGAAAATCCTACTCGTACCAGCTTTCTTGGCCACCATAATGATGATTTACAGTGGAAAAAAAATAATGAAATAAAATTCCTGCAACAAAGGGATTGGACGGAAGAGACACAACTAGTCAAACTTGCTGTTAAGCTTAACTGAAGTTGCTTTAGCTGCTTTTGAATATTGACTTCAATATACAGTATCATTATGATATTAATTAGGTTTTTATTTATTTTTTATTAATTAAGCATTAATTGCAGTGTGTATTAGCTGTGGAAAATGACGTCACTCTGAAAACTGGATTAATAAAAGTGTAATTCTTATGTAGTTACCCCAGGCTGGTGCAATTGCAAGAAATGTGCAGGAAGCACAAAAGTGGCCTCTTAAACAAAGGGCACAGAATAGGAATAAGAATATATCCAGTGTTATGGGCAAACATAGAAGATGCCATACATCTAGTCTCTGCAGTTGCAAAGCTATACCAAACAGTGGTCGAGTGAGGATCTCATGTTATGAGGAGAGAGAAGCTGCTTGACTGCTTAACCTCAGGTTTGCTTCTGATATGCCATTAAAAACATAAATCAGTTCACATGTTGACAGTTTTTAATCTTCTTTAATGTATAAACACATCTTCTCCCTGCAGTCTAAATCTAATCGTTAGCTTATTTGTTCATGTGGCAGACATGAAAGTGTTGTGTCCACTTTGTGTGGCTGTGACATAATCCGATTTTGTGGCGGAATCCATGTTTACATAATTTAAATACAAGAAAAAAAGCACTGTTTGTTGATATCCTGACTTGAAAATTTTATGAGATTGTGTTGATCTCACATACAGTATGTCTGTTTTTATCTGGAAGGCATCTGAATATAAATAAAAAGCAGAAAAAGAAAGCTGCTCAGCCAGTGTGGCAAAGACAGATTACATGACTGTGGCTGTCCCGACTCTGCAGCGGCTACTTGTCACCATTAGTTTCCATTAATTTTAGGGAACACATTGTTAAGATAACACCAGGATAGTCCTCTACTGTTGCTTGTGAGAAACTGCAAAGTGATGGCGTGGTTTGTATGCTTCTCACTTTTCTAAACCCATCAATTTAAGTAAACATCGAAAATGACCGATAATAGAGCCTGTTTGAGTCAACTGGACAAGTGGGTCATCACACACAAATGGCTGAAGTGATGAAATGCTCTTACGACTGAAGTCAAGACACACACTCCCTGCAGCAGTCTACCATAAACTAAAAGATGATGTGAAGCATCCAGACAGTTTAAGTGTGATTTTTAGGGATACCACACATCACTTCTAGGATCAAACACGCGATGCACTTCCCGCTGAAACTCTGTAATGACTGTCCAAAAGGAAATAACATGCGTCAAAGAAGCCTACAGGTTAAAGATCTTTCAAAAAAACTGAAACAGCAGCACCAAATGTTTCCAAACAGCCTTGTCTGAACATGAGATTTGATAATGCTGCACTAGAAAGGATTAATCCATAACCTAGGCTTTCATGTTTATTTATAAACGATCTACAAATCCTCTAATCTGGTTTCACGTCTGAATCATCACCCAAATTGTTGTGCTCATTGACCGATGTTTCCCCCAGTACAAGGCTAGCTAGCTACCTAGGTACATCCACAAAAACACAAAAAGTAAATGGCCACTAAAATGGATGAAAGTGTAAATAGATGCAGCTGTACAGTTTGTTCTAAGTTGACTTACCGAAGTAACAACTCTTAAATTTGCACATTTTTTAATCATTATGAAAAAAAGAGTAAAAGTATTAAAGAGCAACTTGTAGGTTAGAAACCCCAGTGAATCAGTGTGTAGGAAAATGATGTAGAAGCTAAATTTTCATAAAAATATACTTATATATACACTACAGTGACTTCTGGAGTCGTTTTTGTGAGAGAATTTTACTTCCGCATCTGAAAACGCCAAACCGGAAGTGACATAAC
>NTHP01000066.1:1115777-1174809 GCA_003416845.1 Oplegnathus fasciatus | reverse complement strand
TACCTGCAAGTTGCTCTTTAAACTGTGAGACCCAAAGAACAGCGGTGCAATGTCCCTCTTAGTGTGAGACCAGAGTTAATTCAACAGGTCTGCAAATGTATTGTTTGTTCAGGATGTGGTGTGATCTTTATTGGAACAGTGCAACTCCTCAAGAGGGGAAAGCAAGACTACAAAACCCAACATGCCTGCACAGCTGAAACTGAGGGCTTTTAAATGTAGTTTCTTCAGTGTAGAACATACTAGAACAATTTGGCATAGGCGGGGTTAACCCATAAAAAGATTTTGTGCTTGGATTAGGTGGTGAGTGATCTTGATATCCTGCTGTCCTGCCTCTATCCCAGCTTTGTTTTTGTTCTTTAACCAAAGTTTGTCAAAGCTGAGCTCGAGAGGAAAGCTTACAAAATCTCTTGTGAGCACAAATTAATGCTGAAAAAAGAAAAACAAAAAACTTAACAAGCCAGATTATAAATTTGGAGAAAATGAGTTGGGTACAGGCAGCATGCGTTCATTTCTTATTGGCTATTGCAACCCACCATTCTCAAAGCTTCTCTCAATGCAAAATTGTTGCAGATTTTTTTTGCTGACAAAATTTAAAATCTTTGCATGTCTGTGTCAGAAATCCTGTCTGACCCTCTCAAACTTAATGAGGTTCGGTGACAGCTGTGCAAGACAGTTTCATCCAACACGGGGACTCTCTCAGACCTCAGAACGTTTTTAGACAGCTAAATCGAGACAGATTTAGCTGCCCCCTCATTGAGCTGGGCACCAGGGTGGAAGACCACAGAATGACAGGAGTCTAGACCGCCACAGGACAATAATCTACTTTACAAATCCTAACAATGGGAGAAGCCTTTTTTCTGTTGTATTTGTTCTCTGTGTGAGCTTCATGCATCAGGTTGTAGAGTGTGTAGGTGGTGCATAAATACATGACTCAGCTGATGGAAAGGAATGTGTAACTTCAATGAATTTGCAGTTAATTGTTCGATCATTTTCAGTAGTCTCACTCCCGCTGGTTGTTTCCTCTGATTGCTTTTTGGAGAACAACTTGTCAGGCTGTACAGTTAATCTTTCGTGTGACACTGTAAATAAACACAGATTCACTTTGGCAAAGAGTCATTTACAGAGTTAAGCTTCACTGACTCTAGACTGGTCTCCATCTTCAGCAGTGATGGGTACGGTATGTATCTGTATAGGATCTACAGTGTGCAGTATGTACAAAGACATTTCTCGGCTGTGTCCCCACTGTCCCGAGAGCTGCAGGATGCTAAGAAACAATCCGTCAGACAAACACGACACACCGAGGCACTCACCCAATCTCACCCAAGAAATCCTGTTGGACAAGCACTGGAAACATTGCTTCTGCCGCACAAAACGCATAACAACATCCTTTTGTTTTAGTTGTTTTCAGTTTGCTGTAGAAAGGACTCAAAGTTTTGGTCATTTTGTGTGCACATAGTGGGTCTAGTGGGGATTAAAACATTGCAGGGTGATGTGTTGGTGGGGCATTCACAGGGTCTCTCTTGCATAAATGTTCTCTGTGCTTCTGTAATACCATGAACACAGTCATTAAATGGTCCACGTTAGCCAACATGGTCATAACAGTAAACTCTAGCATCGCAAGCTACACAGCAGCCCTGCCCACACACACCTCGACAAACTTCTCATCTAATTAACAGGTTTATGCATTAAAATAAATAAAATTTTAGCTCCAAAACATAAAAATATAATTTACAAATACATTTACTTTACACTTTTTTTAAAAAGTAACTTAACATCACATATTTAGTAAAAACACTGAAGGTAAATTGAGGAAAGAGGAAGTAACGCTAGCGAAAGGGCAACGCATACAGTTTGGTTCATAGAATAAAACAAGCGCTAAAGTTCCTGTTAAACATAGAACATTCCCTGTTATAGGAAAGTGCACAAACTCACACAAACATGAAAACATATTTAACACCTTAAAAATACATCAAAGTCACTTTAAGAACCACAGGAAAAGTATGAAATGTACCTTTCAAAATAAAAATCTCCACGAAATCCACATGGGAATGTATATAGGAATGTATAATGCCTTGTTCAAAATAATAGAGCAATAACACACACTACATGTTGTCACATCATTCCCTGTCCCACAAACTGCTAAAAGTATGTTCCACTTGAGACAAATCTGATGACTGTATATAAGGAAAGGTCTTACCTTGAGAAACTCTCAAAGACAGCTGGGCTGTTTCTTTCTTTTAGAAGCCAATTTTCCCTCTGCTGGTCAATCACTCTTCAGGGAAATACAGCATTTCACCATCTTAGTTTCAGTTTTCTAAGCATAAACTAATGAAGTATCCACAAAGCCCTCCATTTCATTACCTCACCCATGATTGTTTATTTGTACCTCATTTTATTTGAATTCAGTTCACACAATAAATATGTAAAGTGCCATTTTTGATGATTAATTCACTGTATGTTTCATTTCTGGTGAAGGTATTGTTCTACAGTTTCTCTAAGTGATCATATTGACATCTATAAACTTGTGTGTGTTTAGGGGGTGTGTGCATCTCCCAGTCCGTCAAGATTCCTCGGGAGCCCAAGCAGGGAGAGTTTGACAAGGTCATCCGGCGACTCCGAGAAAACCCGAACGCGAGAGTCGTCATACTTTTTGCCAACGAAGACGATATCAGGTAATAGCTACATAACACTCCTTTTGAAGATTAGAAAAACCCAACTGCAGCAGATAGCACAGAAACATGTGGGAACACAGCCGTTTCAGTCCAGCTCTGCCAGACCACTGTGTAATGAATTGCAAAACAAAATCAAAGTGGAGCTGGTCGGGATGCTGACCTTATCCATGGCAACATCTGTTCCCTCACCTTTGCAGGCGGCTACTCCATGCAGCTAAAAAGGCCAACCAGACAGGTCATTTCATCTGGGTGGGTTCGGACAGCTGGGGCTCAAAGATCTCTCCGGTTGTGCACCAGGAGGAGATGGCAGAGGGAGCAGTCACCATCCTGCCCAAGCGGCAGTCCATCAGAGGTACAGAGAAGAGCATTGTGCATTCATCAGATCTCCCTGTCTTATAAAACCATGTGCATATTTCAGTGAAATATTCTCTTCATATGATGCAGGGCTGTATTTGTTTACAGAAGAATAAAAACTGCTTTGTGATGCTTAACCATGAATCATTTGATCATCAAAGGTCTAAAAACTAAAACTCAATAAAACAAAGCAGCAAAGTAAATTGAATGTATGGAATATTCAATCAATTCTACTGTAGAACATATCAGAGCTCCGGCTCGCAGACTGCACCGACACTGTTGTTTACACTGACACTGACTGTGTCAATGACAATGAACCCATTGATCTGTCTAGGGTTTGATCGTTACTTCATCAGCCGAACGCTGGAAAACAACAGAAGGAATATCTGGTTTGCTGAGTTCTGGGAGAACAACTTCAACTGCAAACTCAGCCGTCACGCCGTGAAGAAAGGGTCCGGGCTCAAAAAGTGCACAAGTAAGATATTCTCCTGTAGGGGAAAAAGCTATTTAATGTTCTCTTTGTCCAAACTTTTAACCAACTGGAAAACAGTCTTCTGATGTGTTGTGGAAGGTGACACATTTGGCTCATGGTGAAAGTGTTTTGACAGCATTGCCCACCTATAAAAAGTGGAACACCTACACATTCAATATTCAAAATCACAGGTAATCTCACAGCTCATTTCAGTGCTGCACTATATTTCTGCTGAGTCGAGTGTGTTTACCCACATGGCTATAACAAGTGAGTGGCTTAGGTGGACTGCATGGTTGAAGCTTCAGGCTCAGTGCCATACGTTATACAGCTGTGGACAGCACAATCTGTCTTGAGGCGGAAAAACACTGCACATTTTATTAAGATTTAAACACCAGTTAAGTGGTACAACATATATTTAAAAGATGAGGGTTAAACTAGTGTTATCTGGGAAGTCTCTATTATCTTAAATTTTTCTGTTTAATAACTTTACAAGAATCTACAGAAATCAGTTATTTCTGTGTGCTGCACTAATAGTGGTCAATATAACGGATGCTTCACCTCAACAACTAAATCTTTGATGAATGTGACAACGAACATGGCAATGACAATCATTTGAGTGTCACGATCTCAGACACATGCTTATTATATGAGTGGCATAATTATATACATTGTGTATAGTTATACACAGGTTATAGGGGGGGCATTCCTGATGCATCCTTTGTTTTTGCATTTGTGCCACGTGTGCATATTTATAGTCATAGCAGGTTAAAACTACTGGTCGATCACATCAATCAGCCACTACAAAGAAATTTTACCTAACAGTACCGTATTAAGACGATCAACTTGAAGCTAGCAGGGCAACTAATGTTAACAGCCCATCCCGTGATCAGTGTTTGTTAGCATTTACCGTATTGTTAGCACGTTAGCTTTGCAGACTGTAACTTAAAAGAGAATATTTTGTACTTGTTTTCATCTGTTTTTACATATGTAAAACAAGCTTCTGGAAAGAAAATATTTATTGGACAGCACTCACAAATCAGCAAGCTAGCTCAAAATTGTTAGAAAAATGCTAGAAAAATAATGAGCTAACAGTAACATCTTTGACACACACTAGTGGAACAATTATACAGAAATTAAAAAAAGCCACTTGATGTAGACTGTTGAAGAGATTCTTAACTGTGTTTTTCAAACAGTACAAGGTTTGCAGTGTGTGTGTTACCTGAATGTTTGTCAACACACGAGTCTCCTGGATAATACAACAGAGAAGACTCCAACCAGAGGCACAAACCAGTGTTGTAGCTTATTCCGAGTCCAGAACCTTTTAACTTCACCCAGCCTTAGATGGCTTGGACAGAATTTTAAGCTTGGTAATTGGACTCTTACAGCAGTGTCTGCCAGAATCATAGACCTCTGTCTTCGACTTCTGACTTATTTTAAGGAACCAGACTTTTTATCTGCAGTGGCTGATGTTTGCTGTCCCACAGTGATGGGGCCAGCTGAGGACTGAGCTCATACCACAATATGATAAGCTAGCCCCAGTGATTCTAATGCAAACATTGGTATTATCAAGTTTGAATTTACATTTACAAACAAAAACTCAACTCATTTATTTTTCAAATATGGCAGGATCATGGAGTATATTGCAAATTACATGTCAAGAAGCCCTACATTATGCACACACAAATATGAAATGATAGCAAAATGTATTTGAGGGCAGAGTAATGTGCAACAAATGAAGTTAATGAAAAACAGTATTACATTACGTCACATAACATAGGAGGAGATGGGTTATGGTGCATACACAGGAGGGGAAGGCAGGGAGACACACCGGACAGACCAGCACGTCATTACAAAGTCAGGAAAATCACTCACTCTCACATTCATACTTAAGGGCAATTTCGAGTCTCTTATCCGACTGAATAATGTGTCTTTAGGCAGAAAGTAGCACACTCCAGGGAATCAAAGTAACCACCTTCTTGCTGTGAGGTGACAGTGCTAACCGCTGAGCCACCACATTGCCCTGGAGCCAGATGCGTGTATGCACAATCTGCATACGCCGCTTTCCAAACAGACGCTGGTATTTATAAACAAGAACGTGTCGTGACAGTATGCCAGCAGTGCGTCCACACATGCGTTACACAATGGTTTTCAAATCAAAGAGGGAATCTGGGCAAAACAATTCCAGTCTTTTATTTTTTTCAGCGCATTACAGTGTTCCATATACCGTAGCATTTATGAATGTGTGCAGTAACATTCCTCTTTCTGCAAGTACAATCTTGTCATATTTTTATCCAAAATATACAGTAATGTGGAAATAGGAATATATATATATACATATACATAGATGGATGGATAGATAGATAGATAGATGGACGGATACACAAACAATATATCAGATCATAAATATCAATTACTTGAATTCATAGTCATTTATGACGTTAATTTAAATGGGTTTGACAAAATATTAGAAACATCTCTCAGTGTCAATACAACTCAACAGCACCACAATCTACAGCTTTCAAAATGACAATAAAGATGAATCAACACCTCCCAAAACAGTTTCAACAAAAGCTGAACATTGCAACCTTCATGAAGGCAGGATTAAATGTCTTTGTAGTTAGGTGTACCTGATGAACAGAGTGTACATTGTCTCACAGTGCTGTATGCACCAGTAATGGCTGTGCATCATAGCTTGGTGATAAGATGTTAGATACCATGAGCTGACAAAAATGTGTTTACTGTCAGAGATTGTACCGTTGGGTATCCATCCATTTAATGTGTCTGCTTGTAATACACCAGTCAGTGAGCAGGACTGTTTTATGGCAATATTGGATTTACAGCATATTTATATCAATATGATGAAGAACCTTGATTTGTCAAGTAGTTCACTCGCTGGATAACCCTCGAGCAGACATTCTCATCTGATTAATTCATCTCTAAAAGGTTTCTCAATCAAGTTTCTGGAAAATTCAGTAAATCGCCATATATTTACATCGCTATATATAATAAATTGCATATACCATGAAGAAGATCATTATTATAACTGTGTTGCCCACCCCTTCTGTGCATAACAACTCAAAGGCTGCTTGGATGATGTTGCTAGCGCCAAACAAAACATAGTGATGCTGATATGTGTCCATTTCTAAATGGGCATTTATGTATAAATGTGGGAGTGATCATCACGCTCATATATTCAATGTAATGATGTCTGTAATGACAAGAGAGAAGGACCCCAGTGTAGAGACTGAGGAGAATCTTGATGCTTATTTATTCATAGAATCAGGATTTAACGAAGGAAGGTCTTGGCAAAACAATAAACAACTAAAACAGTGCTGCTGCAACACTAAGGACTCACTAAATGTACTAGAGAGAAACTACAACTTTTACTCAAGAGGCGGGCTGTAAAACCAACAGCTGGCATCGTCTTCACAGGCAGTAAGTCCCAACACTAAGCACAAGAGAGAACACAGAGGGTTATATGTAGGGTAACATTCAGGTGAATAAGATAATACTAATAGATGAGTTAGTCTACAGATTGGGAGGAGTGACCCCTGGTTACCTGCCAGCGGGGATGCTGGCGAGAACACAGACGAGCTCCTTGGGAGTTCAGGAACATGCTGCCTGATCGGCACCTTGGATAACACCCGTAACATGTGTTTACATTTTCACAATAACTGAGGTGTAGAACATGGAGCACTGGGTGTGCAGGGGGTTAAATTTGGCACAAATATGCTGCATGTATATTTCTGCATACATAGGATTTTGATCTTAAATCTAAAGAGAGTTTTATGCATCTCTCCCAGGAGTCATAACACGGAAAGTTACAGGAATATTTAAGTATCGACATTAGTTTATAAGACAACTGTGAAGTAAAAAAATGTAAAGTTAAGCTAAATAAAATCTGTTAATTCAACAAAAAAAATCTCAAATACATTTAGTTTTACAGTGACATTTGTGAACATCCTACCTTAGATTTTAAGGGATACGGTTGGCAATATTCTCCATTTTCTTTATTGTCAACAAATATTTATTTATAACTTGTAACTTTTTTTTTACATATGTAGCCGTACTCCCCAATTAAGAAACAGACTTCGATGTGTAAAATCGAATCAGGAATCAGGAAAATGGATTTGCGATCAACTCAAAATAAACTACGATTCCCACAGTGAAGGAAAATGTCACCCACTGAAACAGTGCGGCTCATTGATGTGTTTTGGATAGTTTTAGGACAACAGTGGAAGTCTATGGCACAGAGAAGTAAGATATAAAGTATCAGGCTTTGGCTACACAGGCAGCACTTGTTAGTAGTATCTATTCATTGTTGGTTTTTGTGTTTTCAAGGGTCTTAAATACAGATGATAAAAATATAAAACATCTTTAAAATAATGATGGGCTGCTTGAAAATACGAGGCTATTCACTAGATTTATATATTTTTTGCAGGTTTTTAAACAAATAAGACAAGAAGCAAAAAATGACGACTACATTAAACTAAATACAAAAGAATGAAACTAAAACTGCGAATAGGAAAAAGAATGTATCTGTCATGATGTTGAATAAACTGATTATGAGACACACAGCACACAGTAAATCTTGAGCAGTCAGCTGAATAATTGACTGAAGTGATAACTATACTGTAAAGTAAATTATCCTTTAATGATTACATACTTTAACTAAATCTTTGTACTGTAAATGTTCATGTACTTTACAAAATGTACTCTTTTACGATCCCTTGGTGCAGAAATACCCACATCAACATGGTAAAGACTCTCAGTATAGTGGGAGTAAAGGTGGCAGGTAGCTGTATAATGCAGTCAGCAGCTCCTCTGTCACTCCTTTCTCATTACAGGCATTTTAGTGTTAAACCTCACTATCAGCTCTGCTTCACGGGGAGAGAGAGTCTTGCAGTATTTGTTTGAGGATAAAGTGTGACACTTGTGCTGCCTCTCCACTGTTGGAGAGCTTTGTGAGCTTTGCCGTGTCTCTGAGGCAGCTGTGAGGGAACCACATGGTGCATGCAGCAGAATTATCAGTGTCCTGAGAGGGTTAGACTGCTCAGCGTGATCAAAGGATAAGGAGGGCATGAGTGACTGAGGGAAAAAAGTGAGACTTGTCTTTTATCTGTGAATGAAGGAGATGTAAAACTGATATTGATTAATGTGGAAAGGTAGAGCAGGGAGCCATCTCATAGGCCCCTTATTCCTCCTGCGTATTAATGATGTGGGGGAGCAGCAGGAAACACAGCAATGCAGATAAAGCATGCATGTTTGCTTTGCTTTTCATCCAAGCATCTATTTTTTAAACCGCTTATCCTGTTCAGGGTTGCAGGGGGCTGGAGCCCAGCATGCATTGGGTTAGAGGTGGGGGACATACTGGACAGCTGGACCATTGTGATTGTTATTTTAATTGTGATTTTATATAATATTTTCCATAAATCAAATTCCAGTCCTGTATTCATAGTATTAAAGAAGATAACTTTATAGCAAGCATAATCAAATATAAAAACATTCTGTATATAATATACAACAATATATATAAACGAAAAACAGATAACACATAAAAATATGTAGCTTGTTGTTAAAGCTGCACTAATAACCAACTTAAAGAGTAACTAAACCCCCAAACCACTTTTTTCAGCTGAAAACCAACCTATATGAGTATTTAGTAGTGTTGTTGATGGATCCAGGTCCAAGTCTTGACATTTTAGTGCAACGTATTTGAATTCTACCTATTGTGTTAAAATATGCATAGTGACTGCCCTCTACTGTTTAAAACACGGCTACTGCAATTGAATTTTGCTATTGGCTGATTTTGGTGGCGTGTGACGTATGGTGGCGGCTTTCGTTACTAACCAACCGACTGCCCTCCAATCAGAGGTGGGCAGCTCCAGCTCCCCCAGCCCGCACTTGAGTGTACCGGAGTCAGTGGGTCCCCACCATTACCACGCCGGCGTACGCCTGCGGTGCACCGAGTAGGCGGAGTCTGCACACCATTTAAAAGGCGTCTCAGCCGGCGCATACACCGGATGCCCCGCTAAATTCAACTGCCTTTGTGAATCCTCCTCATGCCGGCAAATGTTTCCCCTCCATTTAAAAGCTATACTCCTCGCCGCTCGTCATCAGTTCTCGCCAGATTGTGCCCCGGCTGCAGGAAAAGGAGCGCACCCTGTGTCTGTGAAGTCCGCTCATTTTCAAATACACGCTGATTGAGACTCCTCATCATAATTACACAGCTTTACAACTTATTCCAATGTTCGCTCACATTAGCCTTCTAAAGTAACGTTAACGTAACGTTACGTTACCACTGAGGGATTTATTGATTATAGTGGAAGTGTAGTGCAGCAGCCGCTCCGCGAACGGACCCAAACGTTACATGTTCGGCCCGTCGGAGACTGCATTGCCCGGCTTCGGGCATTACTGGGGCTGGAGCTGACGGCTTGAATTGATACGGCTCTGGTCCTCCACCACACTAATGTCCGCTTCAGGGGATTCAGGGGATTCAGGAGGGGAAAAGTCCTCCACCTCTAAAGAGCCCTCTGTGGTCCTGTGTCACTCTCTGTTGTTCTCCGGCCAGCGGATGTCACCGAGCAACTCAGCACACATCCACGTCTCCCCCCCGCTCATCAGCCCCTCCCCACCCCCCCTCTCAGCCCCATGCCCAGTTTTGTTTTCTGTAGTTTGGCATTTACAGGAAGCGTCGAGGGCAGTGAGTATGTACAAGAGCTGGTATTAGCAGCAGCCGAGTCGATAGTATCCGTAGAAAAGAATCGTTGCAGCACTGCTGCTGGACATTCACTCAAATCTATAAGTGCTGTCTAACATGACCACCTACATCCTTGAGATGTAGCTTAAGGCTCAAACTCTGTACTTTTTGAACAGTAACAAGACACTTTTTATTTTCGACTGTATCTTTCCACACATCAAAACAGTACAGTGTGGTGTGTCTTAAGTGGGGAAATTGTCCTTGGCGAAGGTAAAATAGTACAGACATATATAAACCAGACAACAGCGAAGACTTTCTATTTTGTAGTTTCACCAGCTCAAAGAATGAATGTTGATTTATTACAGCTGGCTCAATTTGCTGGCCACCGTTGGTTTTATAGTAAATAAAATGACGACTTAAAGTTGTAATCTCGAAGATTTTCATTTCGTTGTCTTTCATGGCACCTATGGCAATAATCTGTAATTGCAGGTGTGTTTTTGGAACCTCACTTCAGTTTCAGTTTCATCGTCTGTAGTCATCGATCTTTTCTTTGTTTGTTCGGCGGTAGTAACCGTTTACTCATAACGCTAGCAGATACGGAAAAAAACAGTAGGCCGCTTCACACACAGGTGAGTTGAAGAGCGAGTCTGTTGCGTTAAAAGCCTTGTTAAAAGCTTACCTGTGTGCCGCTTGTGATTTTTCTAGGAAAGTCGCTGCCGACACCCGGGTTGTAATATTGCAAATGCAAGGGCTTTCGTCAGTGGGTCATAGGCTCAATCACCATTGTGTTGCATCATTTGGCGATAGATAGTGACTTAACAGACATTTATTTAAAGGAAAATCTTAGAGAGTATATCTTTATCTTTGAGGAAAGATGTAAATCCTGTAGTTTATAATTAAAATCGTGGCTCTTCCGATATGAAAATCGAACTCTTTCAAATCGCAGTTTTGATATAAAAGCGATTAGTCCTATTGCCCTAAAGTATAAGTCTAATCCATTAATCAGTTAGTCTATTGACAGCAGCGTTGATGTTAGATTTTTCGTTTGTGATTTTTTTAAGAAAAAAAGGCCAACATTTGCTGATTCCAGCTTCTCAAATGTGAAGATCTGCTGCTTTTCTCTCTTTTCAATCCTTGCCAATTCAATATCTTTGGGTTTTGGTTGAAAAAAGCAAGTTATTTAAAGACATCCTCTTGGGCTCTAGGAAATTGTGGTGGACATTTGTTCACTATTTTCTGATATGATATAGTCTATAAGAATACCCATTTAATCGAAAACGTATTTCACAGATTAATCAGTAATGAAATTCATTGTTAGTTCCAGCCCTAAAAAGACACAAATAAACATAACACATAAAATAAGATATAAAGTCAAATTTTAAGATGAACCACATTATGAAATAGAAGAGTAGCACACATAGCGCCAGTGTCAGATTAATTTAAGAGGCAGCCCAACTGTCTTGGCAGGAAAAGACTGGATGGCCTGTGGCCAGTCACAAGCTGAAAAAACGGTCAAAGGTCTGAGCCCACACACACTGTCACAAAATGTCTTGCGTTACACCTCAGAGTGGAGGACACCCACACTTTGCTTCAGCTTTGCTTAATCTGAATGGATTTCTCTGAAAGCAAAACGCCAGCCCTGAAAATGTGCGTGAGAGAGCCAAAATGCCAATGAGGAAGGAGCTGGAGAGAGAGACGGGGGGAGAAAGGGAAATGGTCTTATGGAGAATAGACAATACAAAGTTAGTGTGGGTGGCCTGCCAAGCCTGCAAGAGAAATATCACTCTCACACCCATTCTGGCTCGCAGGATTCCCCATGGCATAAGCATGTCGGCCAAACTGTGACAATCTCTGTCCAATCAAGGCCCTGTAGCCTTTAATTACTGAGCCGTAACCTCCAACAATAATTCATGCATTTCAAAAGCTCATGAGATAATGCGGGACATTAAAACGCCTCTGGTCTGCAGCGAGGAGCTGGAGATGTAGTAAATGAAAGATGGCTGACAGAAGGAGACCTTTGCTGATTTGGGGGCTAGCACTCTTTCAGACTGAAGTGGCTATTGAAAATTGCTTGAACCTTGAGAGGACAGATGTTGCATGATAAATGTTCTGCCACAAAATGTTTGGCTATGGAGTGCTAGTATCCACATGTCCAGCACATCAACAGAAGCTGATAAGCAGTAAGGACTATCACACATAGTACATATAATTAAGATTTTTCGGTGAAGCAGGGTTTAATCATCATTCTGACATTCATTCAACATGAGAGTACATAACGTTTTGCCCCCCAGTGCTAGTCAGCTTGGGCTGCTACACTGACAGTGAATAGAAAACCTCATGCTGCTTACATATATGCAGATTTTGAATGATCTGTTCAAGGTTCTGGGCCAGGTAATGTGACTTTATTTCCACAGAAACACATAATATATCATAATAATGAGTTAAATCACTTAATATCACACCACAGGTAAGATTATGAATAAGGGAAATTATGGTAATTACACACCTGCAGGTACAGTACAGGGTTGAACATGTATTTACAATAGATGTTTCCTGGTGTCACCTTGTTCTATTCAATATTTGGGCACTGTATCAGTATTACTCAACAAGATGAATCAGTGTAAGATGTGTCATTCCTTAACAACATACATTTTAATGTAGGGCAGGTTTGTACTGTTGACTCTGTATAGTGCTGCCCCTCTGTGACATACTACATTTCCTATTGAGGTAATCCAAACTGTAGCCAGTAGAAGTATGACTGCAGCACATGTACATCAACAGTAAATGGGTGATTGTGTTTGCCTGGGATTTTATTATTTTAATCTTGCAACTTAAAGTCCTAATGTGTCAGAAACCTTTCAAGGTAGAAATTACACATTTGCTTAGTTAGGGGAGGAAAATCATAAATAAATCATCGTAGATAAAAAATTATGTGAAACTTAAACCTTACATTAATTTATTTCTCACATTGCGTCTGTGTTTCCTGATAAAGGCCACATCCATTTTTATTTTTTTTTGTTTTGCACACATACATTTTTGAACTAGGTGGCGGTTTTTTGATCTGGTTCAGGTTTATAAAGTACATTTGTTACTTTGTACTCTGTATGCTATAGCCAAAAGACTGTGCCTTATATTTGGTCCAATACAAAACATTATTCAAACAAATTTGATATTTATTACATCAAACCAAATTTTTTTACAATTTTTACCACAGTTGGCACTATTTACATTTCTGATAAATATGGCGGCAAGAAATTCAGTTAAACAGCTGTACACTGCATCAGGCCATTATTTTAGAAATTTCAGCAGAGACCCCCCCACTGTGTGCTTATTAACTCGCTAAGCTTAATTGAATTCCATTTGGCAGGTATATAAATATATGCAGCTCTATCATTAGCTCATCCCTGGTAATTAGTCTATTGTTAATCTAAATTGAACACACCTGCTTTTTATAATCTCTTTTCCACCTACAGCAGAGTTACATTGGGACAGCTTTAAGGTTTGAGGCTCGTGAGGAGAAAGAAGAAGTTAGGATTTGCATGTTGTATCTCCTTCTCAGACCCCCATCCCCCTCCTCATAGCAATTAACAATCGCAAAAACCTATGTAACAACTTGGGCCAGGATTAATAAAGTCCTATCACAAGTTATTACATTGAGCCTATGAGCGGATTATCCCTGTTCTGTGAATGGATGTCTCTATTTCCTGCTTCTCTGATTCCTCACTGTATTGGCCTCTAAAAACATCCAGGCAATAAAGACTTAATTCACAGTTGGACACTCAGTCAAGCCGGTCAGGATTCAAGGATTCGATCACATTGGAATGTAAACCGTTTTTTAAAGTTGCTAATGAAAAATGGCACGAGGCACATAGGTAAAAGTTAATGGCAGAGACATGTAGGTCCAAGACCCTAATGTGTACAAAATCACTCAGAGGGAAATCCATGTGTTCCTGCCGAACGGACAAGAAAGACTTTTTGTTTTTAACTGATGAGATTTCCCGAAGGAGAAAACCTTGCACTCGAGATATTGGAATTGATTTGCTCCTCTGCAGCGATCCAGATATTTACCTTCTAGCTAATTGCAAGAGGCAAGACCCATTCAGTGTAGAAAGAATAAGACTCACAGAAGAGCAATGCATTTTCTTCTATGCGTTTTTGGACTGACGCCACACCCTCCATTTAAAAGGTTCAGCTGATTCCAAGTGGTTTGCACAGAATTGTCCTGTCCAACCTGAGCTGCTCTCCACTCGAGTAGAAGTGTTGAAAAGATAAGTTCTAGTGACTGCTGGCAAACACAAGTAGTATCTTCAAGTTATTCTGTAATTGAGTTTCAAGTTTTTTTTGGTACTAATTTGCATATTAGTTGTCTGGGACGAGCACTAAATATGCTGCTTCATCATCAGCCCACTTCAAACAAGGGTCAAGAGTAAACTCACAAGTACATAATTCGTTAAGCTGACCCATTCGTAGAAACCGCTTGAGTCTTTTTTGAATCATTTTTTCTTGATTGCATGATGTGGCAGATAGAATTTCAGATCATTTTCCTGATTGAGTGTTTCAAATCCACTTTTGAAATCCTTTTCCGTCTCCCTCACAATTGTTTAACTACATGGGTACACGTCTGACTCAACCTCGCACTTGACATGGTTAACAATGAGCCAAACGGGTGACCAGAGAGGATGCATTTCTCATTTCATTTTCCATGATTTGAATGCATGTAACCAACTCCCAAAATCACACACATACAGTGTAATTATGCATGTAATGTGTCTAATTTACATCTGTCTGTGTCTTACAGATCAGGAGCGGATAGGAAAGGACTCGCACTATGAGCAGGAAGGAAAGGTGCAGTTTGTTATCGATGCGGTCTATGCAATGGCTCACGCCCTGCACAATATGCACCAGGAGCTCTGCCCAGGGAAGGTGGGCCTCTGCGCTAAAATGGATCCCATCAATGGCACTCATCTGCTCAAGCACATCCGGCGTCTAAACTTTGCAGGTCAGTCACGTTCATTAATACTGGAATGCATGTTTGTCTCAACTCAAGAGGCATACACATGTAATGTGAGCTTTTTTAAAACACTCAGTTGACACGCACAGACCCATTCTCTAATTAACAGAAATTATGCTTTTGAAGGCTCCAGGACAATTGTATTTCAGGCCAAACTATCGTACATTCACATCCAGACAGCATGCACCAAGAACAGAGTTTGCAACATATACTGTATAAATCTGTACTAAAAGTGGTGGTTCACAATACACCCAAATGTTCACCAAGTTGACTGCAATGGGCTACAAGCTAGAGTTTTTATACAGGCTGGAAGACACACTGTTCTGTACCATAAACCAAACAAAATATGTGGATAGCCAAATCAACTGAAATAGCTTGATACTTAAATTAAACAAAAGCTGTGAAACACAGTCACAGTTTATAAGAGGTTGTGAGTGCCGACAGCAGCTGTCGCACAAGGTCTCAGCAGAGATGTGATTGGATCGCTTATGACAGATCCAGGGTCAGTTTGCCGTAATACATTACTGACACAGTTAATGTTCTATTTATAATCAGGCTAGTTCAAAATCAGCTCTTTACCATTTCACTAATATGGAAAAACGAGGCTAAGACTCTGTAGCCATGCTAGCCTCCCTGTGAGGCTGCATTTAACTTGAAGCGCTGCTGTGCCTAAGGTCAGCATGCTAACGTGCTCACAATGACGATGTTAACATGCTGATGTTAAGCAGGTATAATACTTATCGTGTTCACTATCTCAATATAGTGTATTAGCATGCTAACATTTGCTAATTAGCACTGAACACAAAGTACAGTTGAGGTTTATGGGAATGTTATTAGTTTTGCAGGTATTTAGTCATAAACCAACGTACTGGACAAATTACTATTATTAATGAACTGATGATGGCGCTAGATGGAAAGTCAGGGAATCATAAAAGTTATTACAATTCACCCCGAGGGGAACATGAATGTGTGTACCAAATTTCACGGCAACCCATCCCCTAGTTGTGGAGATATTTAACTAAAAGCCAATAACGTCCATCTGCTGGTTGCTACAGGAAAAGTCAGAGAATCACCAAAGTCATTAGGATTTAACTCTTGCAACCATGAATTTTTTACAAAGTTTAATGGAAATCCAACAGTTGTTGAGATATTTCAGGCTAGACCAAAGTGGTGGACTGACTAACACTCACATTGCCATTCTTGGAGCTATACTACTGTACTAGCATGGCCAAAACTCCTAAACTGTGACATGCCAAAATTATCATACATTTAAGATTTTTTAGAATTACATCACATTGTAGAAAGGGCTACATTATCGTACAAATACAATAATATTTGTACCCCTGGCAACACTAACCTAATGTATTTCATGTGAATTACATTACCTTGAGGGTACTGGAAACCATTTCTGGCACAAACAGACAATATTTCTCCATGTAGACGTCCTTAAAATCTCATGCGTCACAACTCAGCACCTTAGTTACTTTCTTCTGCTGTATGACCTATTTTCCATTTCCCCCATGCGGCCTTACATTATACCCAGCTATCAGTCAAGTTCACACTCATGACTGGCATATTAATAATTAACTGCTTTCACACAAAGAGCAGTGATCCAGAGTTTCATTATATAGACATTGCCTTTTTAAAGCAAAGCAATTTAAGACAATTAAAATTCTTTCTCGGAGACTTGAGTATGCAATGTTTGTACAGATAAATTATTCATTTGAACTCTTGCTCTTCAAGCTAATTTGTCATTCTAATATCTACTTGTTGCATTGGCAGAATGTCAATTCAATGTTTAATTCATATGAGAAGTCAAAAGAAAATATTTTCCTTCAAAAAATTAAATGTGTGATTTTGCACGTCACAAAAGATCAGGGACATAAAAGAGAGGAATCCACTGTTCATAAATGCTACATTAGGAATGTTCTCTGTGGTGAGTATTAAGTAACTCCTAATGTCGGCTTGGCTGCGCCACAGACTGAATAAAGGAAGTAAAACAAAATGTCAGTTCAGTCTAATTATCAGGCGAGCGATAATAATAGTCATTTCATAACAATGTACAGATATACAGTAGGTATTAGACCTGTATAAGGTATATAGCTTTATATATAATCTCTTCATTTCTGCTCGAGTTGTTCTCCCTATAACAACAAACCATTGGGTATTAGTTAGCTCCCTTTTAGAGGTTCTTACTGTAGCAACCATGCTGCCAGGTTTACTACAGTGACAATAGGTTTAGGTAAGAATGTAGTAATTGGAATTTTAGCTGTGGCAATATACATCTGGCATCTGGATCTTTTCAGCTTAGGAATGGCACAAATGTCCTCAGTGTACAGACAGCATTTCTTCGACATAATACTCAACATTAGTCCAGCCCTCTCCAACTGGAGTTTATCAATGTAAAGCCTCTAAGTAGAGTCCCTTGACTTGATGGGAAATCAGGTGGAAAAAGTAAACAGTCTCCTCCAACAACAACCATTAAGATGCCCTTAACCCCCAACTGCACCAGCTGAGCTGCTCAGAATCCAATAGCATGTGGGAGAAAAACAACTGATGGACTGCTGTTCACAACAGGTAGTATTTTGGGTTCAGTGGTTCTCGTGGTCTGTTGTAAAACAGCTTCTGTGTTTTCGTTTTTTTTCCCCAAACAAAACTTCTATATCTGGTAGTCTGTGTCTAGATAAATTAGGTTTATATGATTGTCTACAAAAGGAATATGCTAGTTTTCCATTTGCATATACTTTATGTAATGTTTTATTTAATCTCTCTCTCTCTATATACATATATATATATATATATATATATATATATATGTATATATATTACATTAGAGATACTACTGAGCCTGGCACCAAGTTCGGAGTTGGAGTTTTAAATGCAACCAGTCTGGGAAAACATGGCAGTTTTTATTCCTCCCTTTTGGCACTGACGTTTGATTTCTTGTGTAAGGAATGTTTGGAGTTTTGGACCAACTGAAACAAAATATTGTAAAAAAAAAATAAAAATAAATAAATAAATAAAAGGTTAGAGGTAAATGAAGTGCATGATGGATAAAATATTACAAAAAAAACCCCAGATATTACAAGAGCACCAGGTTGAGACGGGTCATGTTAAATATCATGTGCCAAAACGGCAATAAGCATCCTATTTAAGTAGATTAGAACTGCATCCACAACAGAAATCAACATTTTTTAAATTTGATTGTTTGCACAATGATGACTAAGTGGTGCTTTTATAAAGTGGCTTCAAGCCTGTAAGCGTGAACAACTTGAAGCACCAGTGCAGTAGGTCCTTTTCAGCTGAATTTTGTTCTAACCAGCCAAACTATATTAATGTTATAACACCATCTGACCAGAGGGGTTGCCTTGAGGTTACACTACACTCCATCTAATTGCATCAGCACACAGCAGTATATTGAACTTGTCCTGATACATAAAACAACCTAACTGCTGAGACTGGACTTGCTGGCCTGTGTTTTATATTTTCAAAGATGATATTTATCTCTGTGTTGTGATATTAGTATGTTACGCACCAGTAAACACACAGAGAAGTCATCCCTTTTTGTCTGACAAATAAATAGCAATTGCCAGAAATGTATGTAAAAGTAGGTCATTTTTTTGTTGTGATGAATCATCCTTGAGGCTGAGCCAGCAAGAATCTATTGTTACGCATTTCTGTTTATTGTCAGCAGTTTTAGCGGACATCTGCTAAAAATAATTCACATTTCTTTCTCTGCTGAGCTGCACAGCTCTCCAGAGTCCAGAAAGACCATATCCATAGCAATTGTATTGTGTCTTAGGTTGCATATGTAATGAAACTCAGCTGATAAAGGTCAAATGTCAAAGAGCTTCTTAAAAACCACTCATGGTGGCCATACTCCTGGCACGCTCACAAAACCATTTATCTGTGATATCTCAGTGGGCTGTCAGTGTCTCAACAGGGGACACGGTAAGCTAGCTGATGACAGATAACCTTTTAGAAAAGATGAAAAGTAATCTGACAAAAGTATTTGCTTGGCTGGGATATTTTCAGTAGTCTGAGAGTATCCATGTGCTTTTTCATGAGCCTTTACATTTTATCTCCAATCATATTTTCCCCACAGATTGATCTAAAGTTGTAGCTGTTTGTTTATTCTAAATCACCATCTCCAAGTGCTCATTTCTGGCTCCTTCATTCAGCAGCCGGAGCTGTGGCTGACGGAGCAGAAGAATCAAACACCTCCAGTCCATCTTTATGCACTGTTTGACACTCTTTAGAGCTTCCCTCTTTCTTGTTCCCACCTCTGCATTTGATGCATCTAAGAGTTGTTCAGACTTCAATAAGCTGCAATTGAATGAAGCTTCCCACCAGTGTTTCATGTCTCTTGCTATCACGTCAGGGAAAAGTGTTTTTGCTCTGCCGCAGACTAAAAGGCAATGGCCTTTACGCCGTCATTCTCACTAGGGACAGCAGCTAAGAGTGTGGAATAAAGGCGAGCTCTGAGGGTTTTCCATCGCTGCACACCTATCTCTTCTCAAGGATGTCTTCATTGTTGTGCAATTCAAAAGATGCTTCTAGTACACATGTTTTTTGCATAATGGAAAATGTCTGTTTTTCTTTCACTTACATGACACCCAGCCCTGTTGCTCACAGAAATCTAACTGTCGTCTCTGCTTCCCAGTATGATAAGAATGGACGGCTCTAAATATAAAGCCATATAAAACCTATTCATCATAGTGTCGCATCTACTTTTGTCACCTTAAAGGAACATCCCAAAACCTGTTGTACACATACTGTAAGATGTGCAACCAAAAAAATATAGATCAGTACTGTAAATTCTCAAACAGTGGTTAAGACAGACCTTTATTTCTAATTTTCCAAGTGTATATTATCATGTTTCAGTTTTGTGTGTGTTTTAATATGCTATTAAAGCGAGATGTATGTAACTTTTGAAAGAAGAAATAACACAATACTCTCAGTCGGGTATCGTGGCTAATGTAACCTAACTTCAGATATCGTTGTGTAACTGACATTACTGAGTCAGTTCACTGACTTCATGGCTCATCTCTACTTGTGCTACTCTTTTGAAAAGTCACACTGTTCAATGTTTTTATCACAAAACTTGAACAAGCAACTGACTTAAATAAATCTTGGAAAATGAAAGGGAGATTCATCCATCTTTACATGTTGTATTGATAAATTCAGGATAATGTACATTTCCACACCACAACTCACCATGTCATACTCACCGCTCTGAGTTTGTCTTCTGGAAAAGAAACACTGTTTGCATTCACTTACTATTTCCAGTGGTTTGCATTTTGTCGTTTTTCGAGCACTGTTAAGTTACTGTCAATAAAACTCAACACTCCCTGCGAGTCAAATCCATCCTGCTCCTGGTGGGCTTTGAAACATCTACAGTAAGTTTTAAGTTGTACTGATAGTAACTTAGTCATGCTATTTCTGTTTATAAAGAGAAACCAAGACCCGCAAAGTGGTGAATATGCCATGACTCTCTATTGCTGTTGAAATGTACATTATGCTGAATTTACCATGGTAGCTATTAGAGTACTGCTAAATGTTTTTTACTTGCCCTTTATTTGTTCGTGCTGGCTATTATAGGAGAGTTATAGAAGATTATTGAATACCGGCGTATGTGAGAATTTATGGTATCCATATTCTCTCCTTTGTAGCCCTAAAGCCCAAATGCATTGCTGTTATTTAAATAAACCTTTTGACAGATTAATACAAGATATTTTTCAAAGCATGCCACTTGTATGCTTACAACATTTAAAACCCAGTTAGAGAACACTTGTAGATAGCAGAAACTTATATGCTATAATTGAGTAATCATATTAATGTCATGACAGTGACAGGGGGGCAGGAAAGACACACACACACTTCAAGAGTGAAGTGGATCTGTGGTAAATTCTGCATGACTAGCCTGCGTACAGGTCATTAAGAGTTAATGACCGGTATAGAGGGCAGCAATCTGTGCTGCCATTCACCAAGGTGTCCCGGTTGTGCATCCATGCAGAACAAGCACATGTTGGATTAATGATCATACTCGGGTAATTCTTAAGGTGTGCATGTGCCGGGNNNNTACCACAGTCATTAAATATTACATATAATTACAAGCACTTCATTAACCCCAGCATTTCTTTGAGAGCACACAAAGCACTGAGCAAACAAGTAGCCTGTGGTACACACATGTGAGACCTCAGGCTACCCCGTCACATTAGTGCGCAGCACAATGCAATGGTGGCAGAGGCCTCTGTGAAACTCATTATATCCCTGACTAGTGAGAGGACTGTTTAGACAAGCAGTTTGTGCCACATGACAGGCCTAATTCCTCATCTGCAACTCAAACATTGACCATACTGCCCCAAAATGCAGCACTCTCTTCACTCTTAATGAAGAGGACACAGTACTAGCTCTGGATGAATGACAGAGACCCCGGGCAGTGTTTCCCCAAAGTGCCTTAATGTGTCATTTCATTACCAAAGACTACGAAGCCAGATTTGTCTTTTACATTTGTTTTACCATAATGCATACCACTGAAGAGGAATGATGTGCTGTGCCGGCATGGCATCTGGTTACTTCTCTTGTGTCAAAATGTTGAAGTTGCATTGAAGGGAACTACTGTATTTATTCAGTCATTTTTTGATTTCATTTGTTTTTTTCATTTTTTCATTTTTTTTTGTGGAAAACATTTTGATGATAAGCGCATATTGTTGTATTTTTGAGCTGCACCTCCTATTCCAACAGTGTGATCAGTCCTGTATTCGATTCATTGTAGTTATTGCTGCTGTTGCTGATTACTTACTTTTCTGATTTATTTCAAACTGCTGTCAGAAATGTATACCTGTCATGAAGATTCTTCCCAGGAAGGACGTACCCGACATCGGATGTAGCACAGCAAAAGCTCTCGTGATCTGGGAGGTTGTTGAACAACAGTGTTTATCAGCCTGCAACAGATGACAAAATGGCTGAAAATAGTGTGGATAACAACATTGAAAGCACAGTGTATGATTAAACCAAAATAATCGCCTAACTTTAAGAGTTAATGACACAGGATTGAATTCACCGTCACTCCCAAATTGATTAAGGTCTTTTAACATATGAGCAAAAACTAATTACTTTATTATATCTTTAATAGTTTTTACTGTTTGTGATGTTTTTAAATCACTGATGTTTGTAAGTACGGTACAGAAGTAAAATAGGCTCATATCTTGAATTAATATCAGTTAAGGCAAATACACACACATAGGTCTTTGATTGTATATGTACATATACCTGTAAATTATATGGTCCAAAAGTAAAGATTAGGCCTTTTAAGCGGTATTACTAAAAGACTAAAATCACTACCAAATTCTTGAAATTGCTTGAATGTGGCTTTTTTAGACTTAAACTTGTGTGTGTGATAAACGAGCAGTGGTAACAGGTGTAATTTGTGCATATAAAAGCATATTTACAGTAGCTCAAAGCCTTCAAAGGTCTTCATTTGAAAAGCAAGCATGACCAAAAGACCCACAAAGCTGTTAAGTATAACCATATAGTATCAGCGGTGTTGTGCTGATAGTGTTCCTGCATTATTCTCTTGAAACCAGCAGTGTGGCATTCAGGATCCATTTTCCTCTTTCAGTGACAGTGGTGTCCATGTGAGCACATACAGGCTCGAGCACATAACCCCAACCGTGACAGTGGAAGGCAGACAGCTTCAAAGTGCTTTTGAAAGCTTGGGAAATTGGGTAAAAAGAGAAAAAAAAGCTTGATACGATAAAAATCTTTGATAGAAAATATGACGGCTTGTTTATATAAACATAATGTCTCTCTGCTTGATAAAGTCACTGTAATCCTCCCATGATCACTAACTGCTTTGTGATGTGGGCGGCATTGTCACAGAGGCAAGGCTGAGTAAAACGGTAATGCCGTAATCCAGCAGGGCTGACTCATCGAGATGTGGATTAGGGCGCTGCATCCTCCGTCGAAACAAAGAGCACGAAAAAAAAATGCTCATCAGCAGAAATCCATCAGCAGCAACTGGCCAAGTTTACCTTTTTGTTCTTAACTGGGATGCTCGTGTTTTGGGGGACTTAATAATAAACCAGTCGTAGCAAGGAAAACACAAGGGCTTACAGCTTTCATCAGTGTTTGAAGGTGTGGACGTTTGTGAAAGTTGACGTGAAAAGCAATTAGACATGAAGTTCCCTCGTTCTCCCTCTAAGGAGAACCTATCCACGTTGTACCGTGATTAAATGGATCATTGGACTGGAAGTGTGGCTCATCTATTTTCCATTGGGGAGCTTACAGAGAAATCTTTGGTGTGCTTTCTTTGTGACAGCTCGTCTTAAAACGGCACACAGGAATACATTGTTATCACAATAAAGCAGAGAACACCTTGGGGAGACGGCATGAGTGGTGAGAAAAATGAGTTTGAGGTCAGGAGGGGGTCAGTTGTCAACCTCTGGACGTCCTGTGGATATCCAGCTGTTCAAAGTCAGTTTTCATTGTCCAAAGATCTTCACAACTCAACTAAATGTTGATATTGGAAGATTCTTTAAAACCCATGACGTTTTTTAAATTATTTCTTTCTACAATATTTGCACATGACAACCACAGTATTGTTAAGGTTAGGAAACTAAAACACTTTTCATTTTTCATTTCACTTAATTCATTGTGCTTGGGAGGGGGTGTTTTGTTTTACTCTAGCCAATCAGTGGTAATTGACGTATCCATCCTGCTGACATAATTTTCAGTCAACACAGAAGCTGTGGTGACTGTTGCTGGGCGCAGTTAACGTATGACGATAACATAAAATGATATCACTGTGTCTTTTAGTCAACTTACAAAAACTGTCAATCACATTCCATGCTTTCTGTCACTACTTCTCATGGACGTAGGTAGGTTGCTAGCAACCTATGTAGGAAGTCTAAGGATGCCCCCATCCTTAATCCCACCATCAAAGCTCTAATTGGATGATTGTTTGGAGATGTGGGTGGGGATTTCAAAGTCTGGAACCATACTAAGTACGATCGTCATGCGGTTATAAAAAGCCAGTGTTAATTGTTGGTGTGTGACGGGACGTGAACTGCGGTCTCCAGCATGAAAGTTAAACAAGTTATACACCCATCTCAACCTCCACATTACACATACTTTCCACCTTGCAACATAACGGTCAAACTATTTCCTGCAAAGGCTCTGAAAGTTAGCAGTGAACATAAATCATATGCCTAAGAATCATCCAATATGAACGTGAAAAATGTTTCAGATTCACAAGCATCATTTTAGTTTTGAATGTAAAGAATGACCACACATTAGTTTGCTTTCACAGATTCATGCTCACTACACAGAAAATAACTCAATGATGTGCAATAAATGATGATGATGATGATGATGATGATGATGATGACTGTTCTCTCATTTAGGCATAGCTGGCAACCCAGTGCTCTTCAATGAAAATGGAGATGCCCCTGGACGCTACGAGATCTACCAATACCAGATCAGAAACCGAACGGCCGAATACAAAATAATTGGCCACTGGACAGATCAACTCCATCTCAACGTGAGCGTTGCCTTTTCTATTCCATGCCCACACATATCACAAAAGGATTGACGACATTTAGCCTACAAGTGTTATGTTTGTGTTAGTGTTTGCAATGAAAATCCTTCTCTGAAAAGTTGTTTTCTCCAGCTCTGCAGCTGCGTGTTTGTTCACTAACTCCTCCCAAACCATTTGATAGCGCTTAGTGCCATCTTCAAAGGTGTAAATATCCAGAGGGCGCTTTAAATGATAAACAGGGCGGGCTGTGATGAAAAGAAAGCCATGAGAGCTTAAGGACAGACACATTTAATATCATCTCTCCAGACGGCATCACTGACTTCCAAAAACAATACTGTGAGCAAGGGGTGTGATGAAGTAACGGTATTATAACAGTAAATTACATAAAGGAACCAAACAAATTATGTTTTGACAAAATGAAGAGGAGGCCTTGGGCAGGCAAAAAAGAGTACAATTGAACACATGAAGCAGCTTGAGAGGAGCTTTGCCTTCTTTGCCTCTTTCAACAACATGTGCTGTGCAAGAAAAAAGAAAAAAGCAAGGTTTGTGGTGGGCACCTACTGTGGAACGTGTCAGTTCTGACTCTAAATCCGCCTGTATTTAATTATTGTTCTTTGAGTTCTTAATTAAATGCACATTTAGAGACAAATTTACCGGCTTTGGATGAACAGCCACAATTGAATAAAATTGATAACATAACATTAAAGAGAGCAGGCCCGTTTGAAATGACAAATTTCATTTATCTTTACAAGTATGCTTGTAAAATGGGAAAACCCACAAACGAGAGTAGCATCCTGAAACAGAATTTATCTTTTATTCCTGTGATCGTAGACAGCTGAGTATTGATTTTTTTTTAACACAAACAACTATTTACCAAAGCAAAAAAAAAAGAGAAACACCGTGTCAGTTCCCTGTAGAGCAAACAATGGTTTTCCCCTTTCCTCTCGTGTCTTGCCCTTCGGATAATTTGACCCTCCTACTCGAAAATTTAGCTGAATCTAGGAGGAATGCTTCATCTGACCCCTACATTGCCCTTTACCACCCCCCACCCAAATAAATAAATAAAAACAAGTAGTATGGACGCATAGAGAGAGTGGTACTTCAGACCAGGTTCAAACACCCAGACAGCAAGTAACCACCGTCTAGATTGTCCTTGACCTCCAGGGGTGCTGGGGATCTTTTTGGATCAATAAAGCAGCACTACCTCTACATGCCGCCATTTTACAGGATACCCACAGCTTAGTACTCTACAAATCTCTTCTCCTCTGTCTTTGTCTCTCTCTCTGTGTCCATTCACGTCTATCTGTGTCCCTCTGCTTCCCTCGCAGGTTCGTTCGATGCAGTGGCCCGGCGGTGTCCGTCAGATCCCTTCCTCAATCTGCAGTCTGCCCTGTCAGCCTGGCGAGCGCAAGAAGATCGTGAAGGGCATCCCTTGCTGTTGGCACTGTGAGCGGTGTGATGGCTATCAGTACCAGGCAGACACCTACACGTGTAAGATGTGTCGCTTTGATTTGCGGCCCAACCAGAATCACACGGGCTGCGTTCCAATCCCCATTGTTAAGCTGGAGTGGAGCTCTCCGTGGGCAGTCATCCCTGTGCTTATTGCAGTCGTTGGCATCATGGCCACTGTGTTTGTGGTGGTCACATTCATCCGCTACAACGACACTCCCATTGTGAAAGCATCAGGCCGAGAGCTGAGCTATGTGCTGCTAACTGGCATCTTCCTCTGTTATGCCACAACATTCCTGATGATTTCTACCCCTGATGTAGGAATTTGTTCCCTCCGTAGGATCTTCTTGGGTCTGGGCATGAGCATCAGTTACGCTGCCCTGCTCACCAAAACCAACCGTATTTACCGCATCTTTGAGCAGGGCAGCATGTCTGTTAGTGCACCCAGGTTCATTTCTCCAGCCTCCCAGCTAGTCATCACGTTCACCCTGGCCTCAGTGCAGCTGCTCGGGGTGTGCATCTGGTTTGGCGTGGATCCCTCCAAGGCCATTATTGACTATGAGGACCAGAGGACGTCTAACCCGACGCTGGCTCGTGGTGTGCTCAAGTGTGACATCTCTGACCTGTCTCTGATCTGCCTGCTGGGCTACAGCATGCTGCTCATGGTCACCTGTACAGTCTACGCCATTAAAACCAGAGGAGTGCCGGAGACCTTCAATGAGGCCAAACCCATTGGTTTTACCATGTACACCACCTGCATTATTTGGCTAGCATTCATCCCAATCTTCTTTGGCACTTCACAGTCCACAGAAAAGGTAAGCTTACAACTATTGCTGTAGAGCATTTTTTATTGTCTTTTGTCAGCCAATTTTTTTTTCTAACTCATGGCAATACTTCAATGGTTTTAGAAATCTTCCCAGCTTCACAAAAGTTTCTTAGCTGCTTTTTAATTTCTGTTACTTTCTTTGCTTATTTCTTCTTGGTTTGTTCACAAGAATGTTTGGAACATTATTGAGTGTGGCTGCAGATTAAAAAACTACACATTAGCAGTGGTGGAAAGTAAGTTGTCATGTACAGTAATTTAGTACAATTTTGAGATACCTGTATTGTCTATTTTGTGCTACTTTGTACTTGTACTTCACTACTTTTCAGAGAGAAATGTACTTTTGACTCCACTACATTTATCTGACATATATAGTTACTAGTTACTTTGCAGAATAAATTTTACATACAAAACGTATGACCAACAAGTACAATATGATGCAGTGTTACAGATAGAACCAGCACTTCCCAAATTTTTGGCTTGAGACCCCTTAAAGCACAGGAATGCCTTCTTGTCATCTCCTGGAACCCTTGTCACAGGTTGTCTGTGTCTATCACCTGTGACCAGTTCAAGTTTTATTTTCATTATTTTCAGAGGTAAAATTATCACAAAAATACATTTACAATTGAGTCTAAATAATAATAATAATAATAATAAAACAATAAAAATAATTTGGTATTGCAGAAATGTGTTTTTTCTGCTTTTCTATCCTGTTAACCATCTCTTGACCCCTCATGTCTTGTGATCCCCTTTGGGGGTCCTGACCCACAAATTGGGAACCACTGGATTAAACTACCCAACAGTTTATTAGGCAGTTATAATTAGCTCCACGTAGGTCAGCTACATTACAATTCTGTTTACATGTTAATGCTTAAATAATAATAATCTAATTGGATAATATACTGTATATAATACAACTTTGACAGGGGCTGTTGTGTAGAAGGAGTACTTTTACTTTGATACTTAGTACATTAATTAATACTAAGGGCTGTTAATACTTCTGTATTTTAGTGAAAATTTTAATGCCGGACTTTTACTTGTAATGGAGAATTTTTGAATTGTGGTATTACTGCTTTTAAAGTTTTACGTACTTCTTCCACTACTGCACATCAGTCACCTTTTTAAAAATAGCAGTTCAGCAACCTTTAAATGTGTACCTCAGTCCCACATGGCACACCAGTGTTTATTTTCTTATTAAAATAATCCACTCTGCCTTTATTTTATGTTAAGGGTAATTTTAGAAATGAAGTTAATAGAACTCAGCAGCTAAAACAACAACTAAAAAGGGGATGTCATGTGGAAGCCTCATATTTCAAATAAACTAACAACCTACGAAGTGTGGACACAGTTTTATGAGTTCATTCTCTAATAACTCTGCAGGCAGCACGCAAGCCTATGACTCACATATATGTGACGGTTGTATGCCACAGTGTATTAGAGACCCCATGAGCTGTTTACACAAACACAAGCTCACACTCATATTCCCATGTCAAATCAATGTGCCTGACCTCATGAACCGTGGACCTGGATCACTTCCAGTGGGAGCACTGGGAGGCTACAGGTCAAGAGCGATCCAAAAGGGACATGGAAGTGGAGGCTGGGCTTGGAACTCACATTCAGCTGAGACAGTCCGGGTACGAAGCCAAAGGGGTACAACAATGGCACAGTAGAAATGTGTAGATCCAGTTGAAAGAGGTCTTTTGGCAGTGCAACAAAAGGGGCTCAGTGGCTACAAGAGAGGACAGTGGTGAGGGAAAAGCCTCATACTGGCATGGACACTATCAGCGGTGCCAGCGTGGGTCTGACAGATGCAACAAATTAATCCTTTCCTCCTTCCCTTTGGGATTAAAGAAAACAATGCATCAAAATGCTGGCCTGGAAAACTGGCTGCGATAGTTACCTTTGTGGAAAAACGTTCTTGAGAGACTGAGTGTGCGCATTGTGTCACGCCCAGCATCCCCAAAATAATTTCTATAGTCTACAGCATTGCAGGAAATCTGCATATGACTGCAGCCAATTGAATTACATTAATAATGCAGTATGTGACCAGCAGTACAATGTCTTATTTTCATATCCTGCATGTTGTGCTAACACCACAAAGTCTAAACTACTGTGAATCTGCATATTGGCCTCCTCTTACCCCATAAATCTACTGATGTCAACACTAAAAATGAGCAACAGCATCTACATGTTGAAAACAATGAGAAGCCTGCTGAGCTCAACAGATACTGCTTGTTATATGTTACATTTACTGAAACGTATTCAGGAAAATGTACTGAAATGTCATCTATCATCGCTACACATTCTTGTTCATCACACACACAGCACACACAGTGAAAAAAAAGCAGTCCAAGTGCAAAGTCCACATTATTTTTTAATCTGAGTGTTGCACATCTTCAGTTGCATGTCAACAGCGGCCATGGATATAAGCGAGTTCTTTGTTTAATCATTCCATCTCCTCTCTCTGAAGATGAAAGAGAATTATACAATCGCAGAGAGATTGAACAGCTTTTTTGGAGGATGAGGTAATCCATTAGCTAGCATGGCTTTGAATAGTAAAATAGAAGTGAAAAAATAATCTTTGAAGGATAGGTAAAGTCCTGCTTTTTGTTTCTTCTTCTTCTATACCTCAGATGAATTTAATTTACAAATGCTGAAAAACTTCTCCCACCCGTAAGACACTTTTTTTTGCTCCAAATTATATGAGTCACTCATTAATTATTATTTCCTGTAGAAAACTGTATACACAATGGCTGGGAGATAGTTCCTCTTTTATCATTTGGAAAACTTCTACCATTGCCCTGAGCGTTGTTAAGGTAAGGCATGAAATGGAACACAAAATGGAAATCTTGCTTCAGGGAAATGTCCTACATTTTTTTCTTTCCTCATTTGTGAGAGAATAATCACATTTAATATATAACCAAAAGGGCCTTTGAGTGTCGAGTAAGAAAAACTTAATTTAACTCACGCTCTAATGCAGCACAAAGTTACTTTGTTATTGTAGACTGCTTTTAAGAGACTGTCCTAGCATGAAAAAAGACTGCATCGGCCATTTCAGCATCTCCCCAAAAACAACATATGTTTACGTTCAAGTGACAAAGCAAGCAAAGGAGGAAGTAGTGTGGCTATTATAGAGCCACAAAAATCCAGGAAAAAGAGGGAGAAGGTCGTAAAGGACGAGTGGGTCAACAAAAAGTGGGACTTTGCCTCAGGAGACCGCTGTTTGTTTCCCATTCCCTCCAAAAGAAATTATTGTTTGCTTTTTTACCATGACCACGATTGTTCCCTAATCTTAACCAAATGGTTATTATTGTAACCATGACGACAAAGGTCCCCTAACCTTAACGAAGTAGTCATTTTAACCCACACCTTGATCTTTCCCTAACCCTAACCAAGTCGTGTTTGTGCCTAAATCTAACAAAATTAACCATAGTGTTGTCAGATCATAAAACTGACTTATTTTTCAACAGTGAATTGTAACGGTTTTGAAAGGAACTGACAGATGTTATCCTGGCGATCAGAAAATGCTTTTACTGCCTAACAATAGCGTAGCCAGTTTTGCTGTGCTAGGCTTCATGTAAAAAACAATAAAACAAACCCTGTGACTGATTCTCTGAGCTGTTACATAAACAATGTTCTTATTTAAGGAATTAACATGTCAAAGCAAACACACCTCATAATCATGGTACTGTAAATGACAGGCCCCACAAAGCCTCACAGCCCACGTTGACACGTCTTTCAGAGCAATTAAATGCTCCACTTCCTCCGGGTCTTGATTTACCTTATCTAGTCCGCCTATGCGCTCATCACCAGTTTACAGCAGGCCTCTGCCTCAGCATTACAAGCACAGTCATTTATTTGTCATCTGGTGCCAGGATAAATGTAACGAATGCCATGGGAGGCTTTCTCTATCATTTAAACAGGGACATCTGGTCTATCTATGGAGCGTGATCACAGAGCTTTATGCTAGCTTCAGGAATAGAAGTGACACCTGCTTACCTGGAGAAACAGTCTAGATCAGTGGCTGCCTCAAAGACAGAGGCAGGAGGAGAGGCATCGGACAATAGCAGGCATGGGAATGAGGCCTCAGCACAATAGGCTCAGTTCAAATTCAATCAGCCCACACAAAGAGGTCCTGCCATTACAGTGCATGAATGGGCTGATGAATCGAGTGGTGTTGTTTATTTCTCTATGAAGTCTCCATCACACTATTGGCACTGCCAACTCGACGACAAAAAACTGTTGTTAGTGCACTAGTCAGACAAAGAGTGGGAGTTGCAGCGAGTTCAACAAGACCAGATGTCAGACAGGAGTGCGCTCATGACTGTGTCGGCTCTGTGTTCTTCCCAGCTACCTGTTACAACCCCCCCGGTCCTTTCCATTTCTCTCTTTGTCTCTTTTCGGTACAAAGATAAACAGCATTATCCACAATAATGTCCCGCAGGCCCAATAATACATAATGAAGATTGATGCTACAGAGCGGAGGGAGCTGAGCAGCATGTTGGACTTCAGAGAACAGTCGTTGCGTTCATTAGGCCTACAGCAGAGCAGTCATCGGGGTCTTGCCGTTGACCTCTGGGTGCTCTAATAATGGGTGAACGGGCCGTAAAGCTAATCAAGGCCAAAGAATTGTGATCTTTGTAAATGACGTCCCCCCATGAAACTATATTATTGTGTCCCCTAAGGCTTCTATTTGTTTATTAGCTTAATTAGAGTGCAATTATAGTGAATTCTCATGCAGCAAGCCCCTTTGCTGAACGTTTCCATAGCATGCTGAGAAATAACGCAGTAGCTTAATGTAGAATGGCAATTATGCAGTTTAAATGAATTTTATAGTTTGCATCCTGAAGCAGAAGCTCTCCAGAGTCCCTGGTTGAAAATAGAATCTGTTTACATTTATTAACCCTCAAACTAATCTTGTGTTATCAGTTATCACAGACGTTCTCACTCGGTTGTGTTGCACTCTCTGTAGGCAGCGATGTGGGATGTTTTTTAACTCATCATATAGGTACGGATAGAGCCCTGTTGTTGTTCCTCGCATCTAGTTCAGTCATTAATGCCGCCATACACTGCCTCTCCTATGTTTTGTTTTGCCTCAGGGAAGATCTGCTGATGGCAATGTGATGATAGGTATGTGAGATATGCAGCAGCTCGCTTTTATGAGCTCGGGTCTGTGTACGCTCAGGTGCACTGCAATCAAGAGGAAACAAATTAATGGATTGAGCACTGGAGTTGGTCTGACACTGAAAACAGGACTCCATTTGTAAGCAAACGCACTGTAGCTCCGTGAAGCTGTACAGTTGGAGCTGGAGGTTTTTGTTTTTTTTAAATCAAGTGGCCCCTTGGTGCTGTCCCATGAAATACCAGACAGAAATATACTGATTTCAAATAAGGACTAAGAAATAATTACATATTATCATATAACGACTCCTCATGGAGGATGTACCTGAAACTGTGTTTCGAGGTAAATTAGCGTGGCCGATATATCAGCCAAGATGAGTTTATTGCGGATATATTGTATTAACATACATGTCAGCTGATAAATAACAACAAACTACACTACAGAAATGCCAAAGATATGTTTGAGATCATTTTGGAAACGGTGTCGCCGTAACGTAGTTTGTCCACCGGAAAGCGTGGACTGTACAGTGTCACGCTCTGTCTATGTCTTAGTGCCAATTCTTTAAAAAACAGATTTAATGGATCCTAATCAAAACTATTTTATTGTAATTTTACTATGTTTATTTTCTGTATCTCAAAAATCAAGCTCCACTATTAGTCAGGCTCTAAATATGCTATTGTTTAACATAATTCTATCATCCAAACTAATATTCAAAACACATTGTAATTAAAAGGTAACAACAGGTTTTTATTTACATGTGTGAAGAGTCTCATCTGATCTAATGTGTAATAGTGGAATACAGTTCATTGCATTGAACTTCAATTTGATCGTTTTATGTGATTTTAATTCAGATGTTTTATTGAAACTTTAATGTTTTGTCTGACTTTCTGTCAGTTTTTATACTTTTGTCCCGAAGATATATTTAATTTCAACTAAACCTGAATGAGTGTTTCATGAATAGTTTAGATGACAGAAATGAATCAGCAACTATTATTTTAGCAAAAAATTAATTCAGTGTCAGATTTCTCTGTTTTATATCATTCAAGTGTTGGACAGTTGGTCAGACAAAATGACATTTGAAGATGTCACCTTGGTGTCTGGAAGTATTTTTCACTGTTGTCTGATTTTTCATTGACAATTAATTGAGAAAATAATCTGCAGATTAATTGATGATGAAATCAGTTGCAGCCTGCACACGTTATAGTTGGAATGGCAAATATACTAATATACTAATTTTGCATACATTTTTATCATATTGTGTCATCTATATTGAAGTATTTTTTTTAAATATCTGGATACTAATTTCAGCTCTATCCCTGAGCTCTATTTCAAATAATGATTAATTAACTCCAATCTTACAGTATATACTAAGTGACCACAAGGATGGCTTTGAAGTTAGATATTCTTGGTTGAAAGGCAACAGTTTTTTTTTCTGTTTATGTGAGTAACAGCTTGGGTTCAACAGTCGGTCCCTGAGGCAGCAATGAACCGAGCCCAGAGCAGTTCACTGGTTAACACTCCCTACAGCTGGGAGGGGACCACTGCAGCTGTCCCTCCATCATACAGCCTCCATTCTTCCATTGTTCTCTCCAGCCAGCAGTCCCGCATGGTACCAGGACTGGCTGAGATGAGATGCAGCCAGTCTGGAGGGACAGCACCGTGGAGAGTCACAAATAATAAAAACAAACAAGATATTGAAGCAGAGGTCACATCTGGGGAGCTAAATGTTTCTCTGCTTTGATGAAAAACCAGCAGGGATCTACTGGGGGTCACTCTGGCTGATGAAAACTCACCCAGTCAGAAGGAAGAGACACTACTTTAAAGGTAGAATCATATAAAATATTTATAGATTAAGGTACAAAGCCTATGAATGAGAGCCTGTTTAAGTTGAGTCTTATATTCTGGCCCAGAGAATGTTTGATCCTGATCTGCTTGCACATGTCAAGATCATATATTGAAATACTTCAGTCAACAGTGGTTAAATTACACTTGTACATAAGTCCTTATGGCAGCTTAGAAACAATAATACACTTTTTTCCATCCTGCATCCACTCCTTTCTGCTGAAATGCAGATTACTCTCTCCCACAGCAGTGTTTCATATTGAAAATCTGCCCTAGAAAATAAGACGACCGCATGGATTTTTTTTTTTTATCTAAAGAAATATTTCTGTTACTCAACTGTTTAGTAAACCACCTTCAAAAGACAGGAACTGTGAGGGTGCTTTATTAAATGCCTTTAAAAGTGGAAAAAACAAACAAAGAGAGCTTCCGCTCGAGGCAATGAGAACCTAAAGTGGAAAACAAAATGTAGTGATAGTTTGTTGTTTCCCACAGCAGCAGATACAGATGAGATGCTGGAACGTCAGGCTTCAGAGCAGGATTGAATTTGTTGCTTACTGATCAAATTTGGATTAGGGGTGGCAATTTTTGTTAAATGTTTTTGACATATGAGGGAGTCGGCAAGCAAGAGAGACAAACTACACTAATACTTCATTTTTTTCTGTACTTATATGAATATTGTGCTGTTTACTTGAAGACGATGCATTCATCTGCATGGTAAAGCCCAGTAATAACAGCTTTTCATATTCTCATATAAGATTTTTTTCTTCCTGAGATGATGCTGGCTGCCAGCTCCTGCCTACGTTAGATTAAATATACTGCATTCTGCACCAACATTGTGTCCCTCATAAAGGGACTCTGAATAGGGAACGCAGGCCACGGGACGCTTGCTATCAGATATTATTTACCCAAAAAAGCTGAATAATAATTAGATAATTTATAGGCTTTTTGTGTCATACCTTGAACTTGGCTAGGTTTGCTGCATTTTTCCTCATCACTCCCTGTCAAGCCTACAATAGCAGGACACTGATTTTGAACAAAAGTAGGTCATAAGTACACGATCAGTCATCACCCACTTAAGCTACTCAGTCTGCATGTGCTGCAGTGTTTGCCGAATTGGAAGAACAGGAAAACCACCCATTAGTCCAACTGCTAACCTTGTAGTCACACTGGATAAATATCCTAAATATGGTTATTTTGTTGTTTTATATATGTGTAGCGGTTAATTAACAAGTGTAACCACATACAAACAAATAGTTCCTTTAAATTAGCAGATTTGATTCTATTGGTGTTCATATTGGATTTTATTTCAATGTAACTGCCAGCGCTTTGTTGACACTTCTGTAGTTCTTTTCATCAAGTGGGAGATATCGCAGTCACATGTGTTTTATTATCCAAACCTTTGTTTTGGTTGTGTCAACACTCCCCTTCTCAGTCGGCCTACCTCCTGCCGTAGAGAATGCCATAACGTTTGGATGCATTACTTGCAATGTCATTAAATTGTAACTTATGTAACACAACTTACAAGTTAATTCCTCTCACATGGCCAGTCAAGCAGTCACAACATAGTAACGATGTACAGAAATTACACAAGCTTTCCTTCTTTAATGCTTCCCTGAAGATGACTCATTAATTTGCTGCAGCTTTGGAAACAATTAAAATGGAATGAGCGAGAGTGATACTCAGAGTTGCCCTCCCCCATGATTCAGAGGATTCGACCAAGTGTAAAATTTTCACAAGCTTGTTTTTTTTTTGTTTTTTACAGGCCTGCTTGTTATGAATCAGAATAGGATCCAATCGACTGGTGTTATCAAATCTGTGTTCAGGCTGATGTGATGGCCATATTAAAACTAGTATGGCAGAAAATTAAACAAACAAGGTGGCCTTGGCTGGTTTGGCACACGCACCGTAAAAGCAGATGAGATGCTGATTTAAAACAAGTTTTATAACATCACTTGCATTAAATAGTTTTGAAGCCTCTATTGGACACAGTGGAAACTACTTCAACGACAGCTTGGCCAGCAAACGGGTCATTGGATGCTCTAATTAGAATGATACGCAGCAGATGTCACTTGTACTGTACAGGCCAGTACCCATATAGAAAAATCTGCACAATCCAGTGCCAAAAAATGAGCTAAACTGTTTGTGTTGTGCATGTTTGGTGTTTGCCTCTTTCAGATGTACATCCAAACAACCACGCTGACCATCTCTGTGAGCCTGAGCGCCTCAGTGTCCCTTGGGTTGCTCTACATGCCGAAGGTCTACGTGGTTCTCTTCCACCCCGAGCAGAATGTGCCCAAGCGCACTCGAAGCCTCAAGGCCGTGGTTACCGCTGCCACCATGTCCAACAAGTTCAACCCCAAGGCCGGACTCAGACCCAACGGAGAAGCCAAGACCGAGCTGTGCGAAAGCCTCGAAACACAAAGTAAGTACACAAATGCAAATAAGGAAACCGTTGACTAAGAACCCACTGTTTTGTTTTGTTTTCTCAGGCATGTTTTGTCCTTCAGTGTCTGTAAATCAAACAACCTCATGCAGAGACAGGAAGCAGAGTAAAAATAATTACTTATTAACAGATGTGTAGCATGTTATTTAACACTTCATTGAATCCAGTAAATGTGCCACTGTTGTTCACTTGGAGTGGATATTGTTTGCGAGTCAGAAGGAACCATTAGGATTCTCATTTATGTGTGTTGGGGGGTGAAGTCATGAAGGAATGGATTACAGTTGTCAACACAGAATATATTCTGCAGTTCAACAATGAAACTACAATTCTACTTCCTTAAAATATGGCAAGTGGGTTTTTCTCCACTGTCATTTTGATGTTCACAAATCTGATTTTCATCATTATTTCATTGAAATTTGACATCTTGACATGTTCCATGTGCTAGAAAGGTACCTTCCCCCTTTAACTATTGTTCAACCCTATTGTTGTATTTACACCTCAGTACTGTTTCAACTAGTACTTAAGCAATTAGTTGATTATTTGACTAGTCAATCAACAGAAAACCAACTAACTAACTAATATTATAATCGAATACTTGTTTAAGTTGCGGGTCTCAAACTCAAATAACAAGGTTGTTCTCTCCAGGTCGACCTTTATTTTAGGTTTAGAAAGAGACATTTTGGTGTCAGGTGCACCGCGGTTAATACGTTGTTCATAGCTAAAGTGTTTATGTTGACAAGTTGCACAGTCAAATAATTAATTGTTTTGCTTATAAATTGTCATATATGGCAAAGAAACGCAACAAGTCCTCATATTTAACCAGCTTAAAGCAGTGTTTGGTATTTTTGCTGGAAAAATGACTAAAACAATGAATCAGTTATCAAAATAGTTGCCCTTTAATTTTTGTGTAGATCAACTAATTATTAATTAATCGACTAATAGTTTCAGCTGTTGTTTAAAGAGAACATTTCTATGTTCCAATTTTGTGGCATTGCTAAAATATTAAATGATAACTTTAAAATAAAAGGCTGTAGAAAAATCCAAATGTGAAAAAAATTTACTTGCAGGCCAGGTGAATGACTTAATCTCAATACCAATAATAATTGACTCAAACTACTTAAAAACCCTGGTTTAAGTCATTAATGAGGCCAAATCTCCTCTGGGTCCAGCTTCTCAAACGTATGAATTTATACCTTTTTACTGTTTTATGTGATGAGTTTTGGACAAAACACTCAATTTCAAGACCTCCCCTTCTGCTCCGGGAAAATGGGATAGGCAGTTTAAACACGCTGTAAATAATCAACGGGCATCTGACTCTCCTTTCTGTAGCAGCTGAATCTCTCAGCGTGTGCCTCCTCCTAATCTCAATACCAATAAAAGTGCTTGGCTCTACTGTGTCAGTGACACACCATGGATTTATACAAGTGAAGTAAATAATGACTTCAGCAATTGAGTCAGCAGAAATTACTCATGTGACGTCCAAAACGCTCTTCCTTGGCTTGCCTCGGGCAGGAAAAGGTTTTAATCGGTCACGTCTGTCAACAGAGATACATTCCCTCCATCTGGTCGGTACTAACAAGAAATCGAGCCTATTGTCACACGTTTAAAGCTGTGTTTACTCTTTACTTTTCATACCAACAGTAGTGAGAAATGTTTCCCTTCATAGAAGAATGAAAGAGCTGACATTGTATTTACTGTTTGCACAGAAACCTGAAATCAATATAAACTGTGTGACAATGCACTGTAGTAACAATGGCACACTGCGGTGAGGGCCATCAAAATAGCCACATGTAAACAACACAGTGCCACATTGATTCCTATCTTGCTTTAAGTTTCTGTGGAGGGTTAATAGGGTCTTTTGTAACAATAAGTGGCAAGAAGGCAAAGACGCAGAATTGATAGCCAGCAGCAATTTATCCTGATGGGGTTACCGTTTACAGGGGCTGTACAGCGCATGGCGATTTGAATAAGCACCATTTGTCATTGTCATCGCCACTGTGGATATATGGCTTGATGAAATTGAAAAATTCCTGTCTGGGCCAGCTCCCGCAACTGCCGAGATCTGGTGGTGTTATGTCAGGATTTATCTGCTCCACCTCAGCGAATCAGCTAACACGGTCTGGGGAGACAACTGGAAAGTTGAGGCCTGATAGCTGGAGGAAAAGGAGGTGGTGGAGCAGCAGTGGGCTTTACTAAAACCCCCCCCATCTGCTGTAGGTAATACAGGCATGTATTGAGGGCAAAAATATTGAGGAGAGAGAGAGATGAGGAATTTTGTGGGGAATTATTGACATTGACAGCAACTGAACACTGATTTTCAGCCATTATTTGACATTTTATCTTACACTTGTGACACCGTGAACAAAGCGCCAACAAAACACCCACATGCCCAAGTCTTCCTCATCTCATAGGTTACAATAATTCACCTTGACTCCATTTGACTCTCAATCTCCCCTCTCATTCTTCTCTTTCAGCTTTCTCAACAAAGCAAACCTACATCAGCTACAGCAACCATGCAATCTAAGAGACAAAATCTCTTATCTTAGTGCAGGATTTTCACCCTGACGGAGAAAAACATGCAGTGGAATTTCACACGGCCGGCGAAAAAAAATGGACGTGTCATTGTTTGGGCGGAGATCACAGAAGCATTGCCCAAAGACGTGACATGGCGAGGAGAGACCACAGGGATGGACAAAACAGGGGACCAGAACAAATAACAGTGCAATTGTAAGGTTCCATCTTCTGTCTGCCTCACAAGAATACACACAAAAAAAAGAATCATGAAAAATACTTGCATGGCAGAGGCCTGGAGACTGACGGATGGAGCTTTCCTTTTGAGTGTTTACATTTCAGCTATGCCCTCTTTCAAAGAACTCTCTGTCATCTTGAGCAGTGCTGACTGAAATTGAACTAAAATCAAGAAGATGTTCAGGTGTTCTCAATGTTGTCTGCCAGTTTTGCAAACTATAATTAATCTTCAAACCCTCAAGGCATCACAAGGGATTAATCAACACCAAAAAGGCATGAAAACATGGTCCATGGATTTCTAAGAGGGGGTTGTGTTTGTTTTTATTTCTAAATGTATTCCGGTCTCATGAGTCAAACGACTGGAAATCGTGATCATCTCAACGACGCAACAAATCTGTACCAGACTCCATGAATTTTTTTCCCCTCTTCCAGGTTTCCACTGAGCTACTAAGAATGACTACACGTATAAGATGGTCTCTGCCGATTTTGAGCATGCCAGTTTCAACATCCTGTGTTGTGTTGTTAAAAAAAAAATAAGAAAAAGAAAAAATAATATCTTTGGAATGCGTTTAAACTCTGTTGCAGCGTTGTTAACAATTGTTTGGGCCCGAGCCTATTGTGCGTTAAAAACTGTTCTCAAATGGTGAAGGTCTAGTGAGTGATTATTTATCTGTGCTTAAGTGAGGCCATGATTTGTATTACCAGCTAGCCTAAGGCTGCCACTGCCCTCTGCATACCTGTATGTGCTTTGAAACAGTGGCTTGTGGTTAAAATAAGCAGTATTTTAGCCAGGAGATCTTACTGTAAGCTGTCATCCAGGATGACCCTCCCATCACTGCCACCAGATACTCTCTTGGTCACACGTAGTGTAAGGGTAAAGCTTAACTGTACAGATCCATTAGGAGGGGAATTAAGACGAAGTATGCCCTTGAGAGGATTGTGCAATATGCCCTAAAGGTGATATCCATAATGGACCAGCTACTGAGAAAATTCATTACTACACATGTCCTCCTCAGGCACTCCCATGATAAGGAGGAGGTGTCAGGAAGTTGTAAGGCTTTTCAACAAATGAAAATCTAATTGCAAAAGTATACAATATCTCTATCAATCACCCTCAGCTCGCTGAACAGATTAATAGTTGGCTTCGTGCGGTATAAAAGCCCTCTAATGTCTTGGGGAAAAACATTGTGGGGTCATTTGTGTTGTGAATTCAATGCTGCTTTTCATGCCTCCCTCTGTATTACTTTCAACACCATTTGTGTTGCAGAATAAAATGTGAGTGCTGACCAAATTAAATGGCAAGTTAATGTATGTTATTAAATAGATTGATGATGTCTGCTTTATGTCCTGACATATCCTAAAATTGGGGAAAATGTACAAAAAGATACAGTGCCTGGCTATCTGACTATGTATTTGTAAAACCTCATGAAAACTAATGAAGTGTGTGAAGCATGTTTAGTTTTTTTTATACAAAATTTTATTTCTATTAAAAATGTTTTCAAACTTCAACCTCCCTTTTCGGGTTTGTGTGTATCGTGAAAATCTACTGGTTTCCTTTACGAGTTACTTTGTTCATTAATTTGACCCTTAGCTTTAAAAGGAAGTGAGGTATACTTTCCACCATGGTTTAATATGATACATGGTTAAAAAGCAGAATGGTACATTAGCAAACTTACAGTATCTTCAACTAAGTGACTGGCAGTGCTTCTGTGTGAGTGTTTTTTTATTCCTGTTATGAACTAATAATACAGATTAAAAGCAAGTTTGTCAGCCCCAAAGAAAAAAGACAATGGCTGCCATCCTCTGAATAATACGTTACCACAATTGCTCTGATAATAGCACTGGAGGGACAGAGAATTGGTGGAGGGAAACATGAAATTATTTCAAATGAATGGTTAGCCACTACTTGAATCCAAGGCCTCTGCATGTGGCAAGCTCTCAGGATCTATCATCTTCTCCACGCCTCCCTGATACTGCCAGCCCACTATACAAAAAGGCTCGGAAAATAACAGTTGTTGCATAGCAAGTGTGCTAAATACACGCCCAAGTACTGGATTACTGTAATATGCAGAGCACAGTGTATATATCATCTTCACACAGCAGAGACAGAATGAGGTGTCTGCAATGTTTAGTCTCATGAGACTACAGGGTTTTGCATGACATACACTTCCCTTTTGGTTGAACAAATTTAGAACTACTGTACAGTATACCATGCCACTCTGGCAGCAACAATAATGTTGTAGTATCTTATTGCAGTCACAATCTGCAAAAATAAGAAGGCTCAGTATCATATTTCAATTCTCATGCTGCAAACACATCTGCACTTTCGACTGCACCACACCGACTTTTGAAATGAAGAAATAATTAACACAAAAATTGAAAGAAACAAAGACTTTTCAGCAGGCTGCCAACTAAAATCTATATACGGGAGACACTACAGGACACTGATGTGGGATGCTAACTAAATAAATCAGTAAATCAATACATTATTAATAAATAACACTTGGCTAAGGCCAACACAAGCTGCAAATAAGTTCAATGTTGTTCCTCGAGACCTACAAGCTGCAATAATCAGTCCCACTCTGATCTTACAAACGTTTTTTTGTGATTATTGGGAGCCAAAAGTGACTGAATTTGCGGTTGCTTCTCTGGAAGACATCCACAAACAAATCAACAAGACATATTGAGAAGAATTCAACATCTCTTACATCTACTGAAAAAAAGGTTATACTGTATGTTGCTCAGAAAATATACTGTATATCTGTGTGTGATAACAAATTAAAGACAATTTATTACAATTTATGTAACTTCAACTCACTAGAGGGGCTTTAATTTACCAATGTGGGCAACTGTACTGTAGTATTTACCTTCCCTTGACTTGAATATCATGTGATGCAGATAGTAATGCATATATCGCAAATCTCATTAGATTAAACAACTCCAACATTTTTCATATGAGTGGGACAACACTACATGAGCCAACATAAAAAGAAGCGTACTGATGGACACTAATAGTGTACATCACTACAGTCTAGCTGATTAAATCATTCTGATCTCTCCCCTGTGAAGCATTATGATCCCTTAATGCAAACGCTACAATTCCTACATCTCGTAAAACTGTGGCTGGCAAGCTTCTACTGTGAAGCAGCTGCAGGAAGAATTTGAGTTTTCTTTCAAGAATAGAAAACACAGCAGACGAGAATAGATCATAATGAATCAGTAGACCTGGACAGTACTTGCTGTTTCAGCCTCATTGACTAAACTCAAAACCAACAACATGGTGAGTATGACACGAGTTTATCAATTCATTCATTCGTTCATTATTTGTGGCCAGTCTGTATTTGAGATTTTATTGTATATTCAACACAGCCAGCAACTATCTTACACAATCTCAACATACATTAATGGACGTCTGTGGGGTCTTTGAACACTAGTACCGCAATGGGGCAATGTTTTTAAGAGTGGGTGGGTGCACATGCATGAGACTCAACACACAGTCTTTCACGTTATTCTAATTATTGACAATTGGTGGCGGTAACATGCCATTAAATGTAGCAAATTATTAATCAAATTATTCCAAATGTCTGATCTGCAAATGTTTCATGAGGAAGGAAATGCGTTCAACAGTATGATAGATAGACAGATAGATAGATAGATAGATAGATAGATCCTGTAACATCTAAATATCAGATGAATTACTAGACAAAAAAACAGGAGAAAAAAAGAAAGCCTTTTCTGAAATGACTTTTTAAAATTATGGCACCACCAGAGTTCTCACTGTGCACACCAGCTCCAGTCAGCAGAGACTTCAGTTTCTATAACTAAGGACTTCCCTCCCAACTGTGGAGAAGACAGGCAAGTACGTATTTTTTCTCCAACAGCTGGCCTCTCCTCGCTTCAATGCGTTTGAGTCTGAAAACCAGCAATTTTCAATAAACTTGAAGAATATTTAGGACAACTTGAGATGTTGTTCGGCAGCGTAATGGAAAAATACATTTAGGAACACATTTCTGTGGGCAGTCACAACGACACGACTGTTGAGGGGTTCAATGCGATCTACTCATCCGTGTAATGGCAGATAGGGAGATGCAAATGCTTGGATAGAGGTTGAGAGGTGTTTCCACGCGAGCTATGAACTGATGGCACTAAAACTGTTACAACGACACCACGTTGTTCATGAGGTGGTCTTTTGATGCGAGAGCAGACAACAAAATCCAGATTCCTGCTAAGCGTAGACCCCTCCTCATCGCTACGTGATCACAATGACAATGACAGCTCCTTCAGAGTAGTGGAGTAAATTAATTAATATACCGCTCGAATATACATACCCACAAAGCCCAACACACGAGGGCTGGATCACAGTGCAATTATTAATCCATTCATATGTTCTTGAAAGGTCTTGGCACACTTTCCTAAGACAATTGGACCATGTCAGAGTCTGTAAAAAGTGTGAACGCAAACTGTCTTTTCTCGCAAGACAGCTCTGAAAAAGTAATTTAATTTGATTTTAGTCATCAAATAACTATTTAATTTCATTAACCATTTATACCGTTACTGATTGCAGTGGATGGGGACTTAGTCAAAGCTATCTTCAGTAGTAAAACGCCAATGCAGGGACAGTCCTCATGAAAGTATGAATAGCTGAGCAGATAAAATGCGTATCCACTCGGTCCAGTCCTTTTCCCATGTGCACCTGAAGATAATACAATACAACTACCCTCAGGTGACAGAATGAGCACAGGAGCACATTTGTCTAGAATTGAGCACCAATATACAGCAGGATTGAGAGAAACAATGCAGTGATGTTCCTCTCAAGGGTCCTTTGACTGAGTTCTCTCAGCTGTGCAGCACTGCTATTGTATACCATCATAAACAGACTGACAGTGCCTGCTTTGCTGTAAAAAGTCTGATCTAGAGGAGTGATTTTCCAACAGAAAAGAGTCGCCAAGGCTCAACAATTCACTGTGGACGCCGCTAGAAGAGCGAGCTTAAGGGAGAGAAGTGACTCTGAATGTATGTATGCAAAATAACAAGGAAAAATATAACAGTGCAGGCTCTCAAGATGACATGTTTGTGCTTAAAGAATCACAACCTGACATTTTCTCAAATATTCAACTAATATTTCATTCACCTTTTGTCTTTGACAGTGATGAGTGATCAGAGATGTGGTACTGTGGCTTATACACAGTGCATACACTATGTTGCTAGGAAACAGTACCTCATGAATACCCTGCAGTTATTGCACAATCAAAGGAGTAATGTTCTGATAGTTCAGTGACTGCATAAAAAGCAAAATGTTGGATGAGTGCCTCCCTACAGGAATAAAAACTGAGAAATAATTAAATAAATTAAATACGTAAATATTTCTATGTGACTATATATTTTTTTAATTACTGTATGTATAACACAGATGCCACTTTCAGTACAGTTGTTACAGTGACATAGTAATATATTGGCAGAGATGCTTGTAATGTGCCACATTTCAATCAGTATCCTGCTCATCATTTGTATTTCACACCTTATCGTTTGTTCTGTTTTATTCCAGGATACATTAGAGATGCACAGATGGGTAATCGTCAGTTTTGGCTAGGCCAATATGGATATAATAACAGGTAAAGTTAATAAAGGACTATAAAGCCTAACTTTTTAGACTGAACAGTTTATTTTCCCCACAGTCATTTAAACTTTTGTTAAGAATCTATAGTTAGTAGTAGTTCAATAACATAAGAAAAGACTTTTTTACTGACATTGTTCTTTATCTTTTTCTTTCAAAGGCTACTGTTCTACATTTTTCTTATTAAAAAAAAATCCATGAAAAGACCAAAACCATCAATGCGTTAGCCTGTTTCTCAATACTTTCCAGCGTCCCTTACATGTGTGTGGCATTACTGAAGACATAAATCTTGCAAAATTAGTTACAAATACATGTTTCATTTCATTTCATTCATTTAAAAACACTCTGAAATTTCCTAAAACAGCTGGGCATTGTAGCTTTTAGTGTGCAAGTGAGTATTTTACGGCAGCAGGACGATGTATGTGAAATTGACTCAAAACTAAGAAGACAGAAGATATGCAGCTATTGTGAGAAAAGGCTCCACATTATCGGACGTAATTATCGTTTGAAATTCCACTCTCGGAAGAATAACAATAATTAATTTTAACAATAGTTAATTTTCTCATTTTTCTGAGACTAATTTATTAGCCACTGGTATTAGAAGCATCCCTAGTATGTATGTAGATTTACTTTACTCAAAATTTTTATTCATCATTTATATGTGCAATATTTGACGTAAATGTTACTATGTATTGTACAAGAGTTAGCTTAAAGCTAATTTTCTTTTGCAGTCCCTTGGCAGGTTACTATGCATGTATATAGTATATTTACACCATATATATGTATTTATTTTTTGTTTTCAGTATATAGATAACACAAGGGTGTAATATACTGAGTTCTTGTTGGAGTCATAACAATTAACTTCTCCTCTCACTTTACTAATAAGGTTGAATCAGATTATATTTATTTCATTAACTGTTCTGAAGCAGTTGTCTGTTTCTGTCATTATGAACAATATGTAGCTGTCATCCACAGCAGACAAAGATGTCATTAGTCGTCTTATCTCTGGCCAGTGATCATCTCGCGTCCACTGAACGACGGTTCTAATTGAGCCCGGGGGAAGGAGGGGAACCAGACGAGTGCTGTAAGTAGAGATCCCCAGGTTACAGAGACACTCGGGTAACATGTTTCCCTCAGGGAGGGAAAAACACAAGTGTGAGGAGGTGGGTAAAACCTTAACAATGAAACTAGGCCATCCTAACAAGGACTGGGAAACACTGTGACAGTAGGATACAGAGCCTCGTATACCGCAGCCAGGGTCTCTCATATTCACTGCCAATATTGCTTTCATTTGCTATGCACCATTTCACTCTGTGCTTTAAGCTCTGCCGACCTCAAATGCATTACGATGTTGTATGGTAAACATGTTTCCATAGGTATTCTGTCAGTGGGCTATTTCACTGCAAGTATCTGGGTCTTGGTTATTCAAATCATGACAAAAAAATGTTCATGTCTGCGCAGATTCAACAATAGAGCAACACATGTCAGCATTGATATGTTATTCCCCTAATCAATATTTTATTCATTTTTTTGTTAATGTTTCATGCTTCAGTATATTCATACTTCATAACAATTGAATTTCCACTTCTGAACTGCCACTTCTCCTTTTGGGTACCTACATGTGTCCTACATGTAGAAATTGTGTTCTGATACCTTTCATATACAGTGTCATGATCTACAGATGGAGACCAGTCCACCACTTTGGTACAGACTGAGATATCTCAGCAATTATTTGAAAGAATTTGAGAAAGATGATCCATGTTCCCTTCAGGATGAATTGTAATTACTTTGGTGATTCCTTCACTTTTTAAATATTACCACTATCAGGCCAAATTTTCACTTTATCCAGTACGTTAAAGATTTAGTCTACGATTCTAATCCAAAACAGTTTTTGTCAGATTCAGTGAATACCTCCTCACAGTCTGCTAACTTTCCGTTCTGTGTGTGCGCTGAAAAAACAGTCCAGTGTTCATACACAGCCCTGGCTCTGTAAACAGGAAACAAACAGAGCGACTCGGGTAGAGCCACCAACCCAAGTCAAATACCGACGCTTTAGCTGTGTTTCCACTAAACACTTCAGTATAATATGTCACAACTTGTGCTCGTGCACAGGACAAACTAATGCTGTGCGTTACTCGCGCGAGTTTGAAGGAGCACTGAAGGGAGGGGTGTATTTGTTTTGCTTTTGTGTTCAAATATCAACAAGCTTTCTCCAGTATCGTAGACTACACCTTTAAACTAAGATGGTGAACATGGTTAATATTATACTTGCTAAATATCAGCATGTCAGCATGTAATTCAAAACACAGCTTATAGAGCCGCTAACATGGCCGTGTCCCAAGTCTATACTACACACTAATTCTAAAGCAGGTTCATACTGTTGCACAGTGTATAGTGTGTTCACACTAGGACAGTTACAAAGTGAAGTGTGAGGTATATGAGGTATGTGTTCTTCCACAATGCAATGCACAAAGGAAAAAACAGTGACTTATTTTACCTGCTGGCCTCAAGGAAAAACACTGTTAGAAACAAACCCAGAAGTTCCAATACCACACATCACTAGCCGTGAAAAAAATCCCCCAACACATAGACAGGCACACAAACACACATAAACAATTGCTGTTATTATCTTATTAAAGATTTACTCTCATCCTTGCTCGCTTGACTTAAAGCTACAGTACACGCCCTGATTTCAATAGCTCCAGAAAATCCACACATATCAGAAGTAGAAATGAAACTGCAAAAGCAAAAAAAATTGTTACATAAATAAGATGTGAAAAGCAGGCGGGCATTGTCCTCCCTCATATGAATTTGGATGTCCATCATTTGGTGACCAGTACAGCAATTATTACAACAACTGTCCTTTTGTATCACTGTATTATGTAACAGACACCAAAACAGAGTCATATTTTTACAATAGACGTGATTAGAAAACCTTATTTGAGCTCCAACAGAAGCATTCAGTTAAAAAAGTAGTACACAGTATCACACACTCAGTATAACTATAATACTGTTGACTGGCTAGAGAACATGGCTTTTTTTTTTACTTTTGTTGTTGAAATCTCTCAGGACACCTCTCATTCTTTTGTTGCACCACCCTTCTTTGCTGAGCATGTGGAAATAGCAGTAGCTGGTAGCAGGAGGGAGTTGTTTCAGAAGTACAAGCTGAAGCCCAGAAATCCAGGTGAAGAAACTGCTGAGGCATTGTATTGATCAACAATCCTACAAGTCAGTTTGTGCTATGAAGCATTAAAAATCTTACTTTTTGCTGCTTTAAATTCAATTCATCTTTGTTATCACTAAGAGAAAGTGCTAAAACTGCTTTTGCAAAGGCTACAAGGAATACCTAAGATTTCTGTCTGATTTTTACATTTTCTAGCAAGCTTAGAAGTGACGAATAATATCTTGCAGGTAGCCATGGAGACACAACTGCAATCTACATCTACATAGTTTGACAAAATAATCTTAACTTCAGTGAAGCTGAAATGATTTAAAAATGGTCAAGATGACAGAAAATTAATAAGCAACGATTCTGAGTCAATTATCAAGTAAAACTGTTATATATTTTCTAGTTCCACCTCCTCCAATGTGAGGATTGTCTGTTTTTCTCTCTTTGATAATATTTGCAAACTGAATATCTTTGGGTTTTGAGCCGTTGGTCAGAAAAAGAAGCAGGGCATCTGAAGACATCTCCTTGGACTCATTTTAAACTATCTTTCTACATCCATAATGAAAATAATGATCTTAACAAGATATTTAATGAAGCTAACTTGGAGAAATCGTGACATTTTTTAATCGTTTTCTGACATTTTACAGAGTAAGCAACTAATAAAAAAAATATTCAAAACAGTAGATTAATAAATCACGCAAATAATCATCAAGGTCCACTTGCTAGTGTTTTCTGGAGCTTTCACTTCTTGATCAGCACTTCAAATTACCTCAAGTAAACATTACATATTTTATTTCATCACAAATTGTATTTTTATATCTTTGAAATGATGCGTGCAATCCTCATACCTCAAAGAATACAACAATTATGAGGTAGTGGAGCCAGTAAATAAGAAGCAGACCAATGTGTGTGGTGTTGCACAGCACAATAATGAAGCAGGATGTGGGTTAAAATAGTACATGGGAGCTGGTTGGAAGTGGTGGCTGTGTAGCATGTATGACGAATGAAATGACAAAGTGGACAATAAGTACTCAGGGAAGATCCACATTTGTCTTTTCCCACGAGGAACTCTACAACAACTTAGTTTGTGTGGACTTTGCTAAGAAGTAGGTCAAGTCTAGATAGAGGTGAACTCAATCCCCGAAGCTGTTAAAAATTATGATTTATTGCGAGCCATTCAAACCCCCTCACTACAGTGACACTGTGGATGACACTGTAGGTAAATGTGATGCATAGGCTAAAAAAGCATTCTACTTTTATGAGCAGAGAAGGGTGTCTGGTCACGGAGAGGATGGGAGCTCATGCAGTAATACATCTACAGTTGCAGAGGAGGAAATTGCTCCCACATTTTTAATGTACTTCCAGTTTCCAGGCAGATAGGCAGCACAGCCCACCTAATATGACCACTCACATTTCAACAAATGTGGTGAACACTGAGCAACACTTGCTTTCATTATGTTCATAAGACTTTGTTTTTCCCATCTGAAAGAATTAATGACCAATAGAGAATCTGCTTTTCCACTGAGGCAGGTTGGCAACAAACTGTGAAGATTATGAGCTACCAGGGAATGTTTATCTCCTGCAAACTCACTTTTCTACCACAGAAACTATAATTTCACTGGATTGATTGGGCTGTTAAACCTTCTATTGAGATTAATATTAAATCCACATATTTTCTGCACCAGGAGACTGTTGTACCCATAAATAAAGCTCCACTTAATATGACTTTGCACAATCACTCTTCAAGCCAAAAAGTGTTGACACAGATTCCTTGCGTGTAGCTCATCTCATAGAGTTAACCAAAATGTTATGAAAAGAACATCTTCTTCATCTTGTTATCTTTGACTTAGTATATATGCGTTTGTGTCTGTGTGTGTGAGAGTGGTAGCAAGAAAAAACACACAACCAACCCCCAGTGCACCACTAACCACTCTGAAAATGTTCTTATGAAGATTTGACAAGAAACCAAAGAGTAGGTTGGATTTCTTTCTTATATATGCTTTATTTAGTCAGGTAATGGTTTAGTTATACTTTAATGTCAACTCTGTTTTCCAACATGAAGGTCTAAATGTCTTTTTCAAAATGCCAGGGGGGAGTTGTTGGCCTAAAAGTAGCAAAATTGGAACTTATTGAGTCTAAATAATACGGAATCAGCTTATGAAATACCCACTATGTCTAAATTAAATTAAGAATGTGAAGTACCCCCACGTTGGAGGTAAATCAATAAATATCGAGGACACGCCCTCAGTGTCCTCAATGGTAACTATGGTCCTTGTTTTGAGATTCAGATTGAGTTTCAGATATTTCTTCTTCTTCAGTGTCAGTGTCTTAAATCAGTGTCAGAAATCGAAGCATGTGAAGCTTGAAAGAGCAGATTTTAATCTGTAAAAGCTGTGTGTTGAATCAACAACATTCAAAATCCTTTTAATATTTCAAATCATAGCTGAAGCTTTCATGACTTACTTTTGACCTTTTAAATCTAGTTTATGATTTGTGTATATGATTTTCGTACTGCAGTCAACCCCCCAGTACTCCACTAGTGGCCTGTGGTTTCCTGACCTCCCCTCAGGGGCACAGCTCCATTTCTGACCTGAGGCTCCATTTCTAATGCTGAACAAAAGTGACAGCTTTATCTTTTCTTTTTCTACATTAATATAATTTTTTTTTAAAAAGTGTCAAACCTAAAGCTGACATCGCTGTTGGGAATCACAATTTATACTGTATTTTTTTCCCAGTACAGCAAGAAAAACATGATACTACTGCTTTTTGCCTCAAGGCAAATTTTAAATGCACCACTGGGTCTGAACAAAGTCTCCAAATGCAAAACCAAATGTATGTTCAACAACCTGTGACAAATGCTATTAGTCACAAAATCCCTCTGATGTAGAGGGTCTGATACAGGGTCTCATCAAGCCTTATCCAACTTAATCACTTGGAGTTTTAAGTCTTGATGAGCGCACAAAGGCACAAAGTGCCTCCTTCCCGCTCACTTCATTTGTCGCCTCAAGGCCTCACACTGTGCTCTTACGATCATGGGGACAAAAATATAAAAATAAACACAAACTTCAATGTTTCTATTTCTTCTCACATGGGAAAACATACTGAACAAAACAACAAGAATGCTGGGTAAAGGATAATGGCTTATGAAACCAGATATCCTGCACCAATCAAAAGCCAATACAAACAGCTGATTAGGCTATAAGCTGAGGTGCTGAGCCAAAATGAGAAATCTACTGTGGAGGTAATGGGCACACTCACGGTAACCGCACTGTATCTTTCATCAAGATCTTAACCACACCAGTCCTCACTGATGTGTCAATTAAGTGTGAGGAATAAGAGGGTGCAGTCTGGTTTCTGCATTGAGTGCAGCACTTCTCCAGCAGAGCCAAATACAACGCTCATAAAAGTGACATATTTCAGCCTCCTAATTATCAACCACCATCTGCATAGTGTCTGAGGGATTATGATGATTTGTTTGGGGAATCCTTAACAATGAACCCTGACAAACAAACTGTGGCACAAGGCAAACCAATAATATATTTTAGATATGTACTAGGGATTGATAATATGGCTACTGAATTAATAATATATTCATTATAGATATTTATCTATCTCTCATGTGAAAAAAGTGGGCAATAAGAGGCTATATTACAGCACATGGCTGGAGTGTAATGTTTCTGCAGACACTAAGCAACATTATCATTCATTCTGAGGCATGTTTCTGGCAACCTGATGAATGCTTTTAGCTCTGTTTTGGTCTCTATTACTACAAACAACCCTTTTCACATTACACATAGCTATACGACCCATTGCTAATATAAAAATACAAATTAGTATTCTGAATAGCTCAACATTTTGGGGTATACACTTTCTGAATTTGCTTTCTTGCCAACAGTTAAAGAAGATAAGAAGATCGACACCTCTTTAATGTGCGTGTGGAGCATGGCACTGAAGCCTGCAGGCAATTATTGTAGCTTAGCACAAAGACTGGAAACAAAGGGAAACAACTAGCCTGGCTCTCTCCAGAGGTTAAAAATACATATACCAGCGCCTCTAAATCTCACTAAATAACACAATGTATCTTGCTTGTTTAATACGTACACATAAAGAAATGTAAAAATTCTTTGCATCGTCCCCGCTGTTCGTCTTGCAACCTAACTGTGACGTCTCCACAAAGACACACCAAGTCTTGTTTGTTAAGAAATAAAAAAACTTTTTTTACATATCTGTTTGGATAAAACAAAAGAGATTAAATTAGTGAGCCTTATTGCTGGTGGTCTTATTTTTCATATTTGGCCAGAGCCAGGCTAGCTGTTTCCCCCGACTTCCAGTCTTTATGCTGAGCCAAGCCAATCGCCTTCTGGCTCTAGCTCATACTTAACGCACAGACGGGTGGTGAGAGTGGTATTAATCCTCTCATTTAACTCTTGGACAGAAAGCGAATAGGCATATTTCCCTATACTACTACTACTACTACTACAACTACTACTACTACTATAACACTAGTGCTACTACAAAGAAGCCAAAGAAGAAGAAGAAGAAGAAGCACAAACAAAATATGTATTTGTTGCATCATGTAATAATTCAGAATTCTAAAATCAGTCCCATTGTGCAAGTTAAGCTTCCCATAAGTCTAAAAATAATGTTTGGGGCAACGATCCTCAGCATTTCAAAAGGTTCTGAGCCAAATTTTTGCAAGTGCAAGGGAGTCAAAAGAGGACTCCGGAACGATTCACAACATGAACTCAGAAAGCCAAACAAATCTTACAGAAGATTTGAGAACACTCAAGGAAAAGTATCCAGGGACTTGCTCTGCATATATGTGAAAGTTTAGACAGCATAGGAAATCATTGTAGCTTGCTCCACTCACTCTTATATGATGTGACAACCTACACATGTTTTCCTGGCTCTCTATCTGTCCGGTTTCAGTCTGAAAATTGCGCTGCCAATAGATATTAAGTCCTAAAGACCTGCTTAAGAGGTGGAAGAGAGAATGCGTGTCAAGAAGACACAGGAGTATCTGATCTGAGGCCAAAGAAAATAGATGTTTTCCGTTCCTGTTTTCCTTCCTCTTGTCCTTCCTGTTTCTTTCCGCCTCTACAACATACTGTCTATCTTCTGGGATCTGACACGTCCGGCCTGCTGACTGATACAGTAAGTGGAGGACGGGTGATAAACTGTGTCTGCATACTACTTCAACATGTATGCTTGCTGCTGATAGGAGAATAGATTAAACCAGCAGTGGAAAACAGCCAGTAGTCTGAAAGCATCGTCACTGTCCAATTAGAAGTTATAAATTACAAATAACTCACATTCCACGTGGAAAGCAGCTCTGTCTATAAACAGATTAGTGAATCAATGCTGTTTGTGTCCTGGTATTTTAACCTGTCATTCTAATTGATTGTGAAGATGAACATGTACAGTATCTGTATTTTCTTACCAAAATAATAAGCAGCACTATTGTTTTATAAAAACCAAAAATCATACAACTCTCAAGAGATAATTCATCACAATTAATTTTCTTGCCCAAAAAATAAACTCTATAGACTCCATTTTGTTTTCGGAAAGCAACAGAATAGAAATCTAACATCAAACTACAGTACATACCCAATAAGTGAGTTAGCATTTAAAGGTTCTAACTGATGGAAGAGCAGCAGGCAACCACTGCAAGGTGCGGCGTTACCAAAACTTGGCACAGCAGGCAACGGCCTAGGGGTCCCAGACCTCCAGGGGCCCCAACAGCTGCATGTACACTGTGTGTTTCTTGCTTTGGTTTTTAAAGAGTCCCTCTAGACATATCTTTTAACACATATAAAAACACTCTGTTTGGAATAATAATTTGTGTCTAATATGGTTTTTCCACAAAAAAGTTCAACTACAGAATTAAAAATTCTTAAAAGCACTACTCCTTCTCCCTTAGTGAGAATCTATGAACATGCACAGACAAACAGTCTCCTAATGTCAAACTCTGCACATGCATCATTCTGCACAGTGAAGGTCAAAAATCCAAGTGAAAGAACAGTAAGCAAAACACATTTTTGATTCGTGGGGCAGACAGACAAGAACGTTGATATCGGACCATTCTGCAAAATCCTGGTTTATATTCAACGACAACGTTATGTTGTTTTTTTTTTAGATTTCAAGATTTTTATTGTCATGTGCACAACAGTTACATAGAAGCAGTCGTTGGCAATGAAATCCTTAAGTCACAGGCTCCTTCTAACAATGCACAAAAATATGTATCACACAAGTAAAAGTTACTAAAAGTTCAAGATATAGGAATAGAATATAGTGTATAAAATAAAATATAACACACTGAAATAAATTATAAATATATATAATAGAATAGAAATAGAAATATAATACAAATAGAAATATAATACTGTGGAGGTAGGTGTGCAGAAGTGATAAAATGGAGGTATAAATGGTAGTCATAAATATATATAAATATATATAAACAGAGATGTAAACAATATATAAACAGGGATGTAAACAGGCAGTAACCAGCAAATAATAGCAGTGGGGTCAAGTGACAAGTATTAAGTATTAGTAAGGCAAGTGAAGTGAAGTGACTGTAAGCTCGTGAGCTCAAGAGTTCAGCAGTCTTATGGCCTGAAGGATGAAGTTGTCCCTGAGCCTGGTGGTGCAGGACCGGATGCTGCGGTACCGTCAGCCGGACGGCAGCAGGCAGAACAGTTTGCGGCTGGGGTGGTTGGGGTCTTTAATGATCCTGTTGGTCTTCTTCCTACACCGCTGGGTGTAGAGGTCCTTCTTGGATGGCAGCTCCGTCCTGGTGATGTGCTGAGCAGTTTCCTTACAACTGCCATACCAGGCGGTGATGCAGCCAGTCAGGATACTCTCTATGGTGCACCTGTAGAAGTAGAGTAGTAGTGTGTAGAGTATCCTGGAGTCCATGTTGAGTCTCTGCAGCCTGCGGAGGAAGAAGAGCCGTTGTCTGGCTGTTTTTATGATGGTGTCAGTGTGGTGAGAGTAGGTCAGGTCCTCACTGATGTGGACCCCGAGGAACCTGAAGCTGCTGACTCTCTTCACCATAGTCCCATTGATGGAGAGGAGGGCGTGTCCTTCTCCCTGTCTCTTCCTGTAGTCCACAATCAGCTCCTTTGTTTTGCTGATGTTGAGATGGAGGTTGTTGTTTTTTACAACAATGCACAAAACACTTTAGTATCCACACATGACAATAAGGTTAAGCTTAGTAAAAGATCATGATAATTGCAAATAAACTATGGTTAAGATTAGGCAATTAAAACACTTGGATATGATCAGGGAAAGATTGTGGTTGCAGGTAATAAAAAGGTGAACATGAATTGCAGGTTTATGACTGGACACAAACTCCAGTCTCCTGCATGAAAGTCTGACATGTTAGCCCATCTATCAACCCCTGGATTGAGATGGAAGCAGAGCACTTAAACAGATTTTGGCGGAAATATGAGTGAATGGGACATACAGTACTGAGCATATGGGTGGACAGAAGTAGACTATGCTGTGGGAGACTTTTTTTTTTTTTTTAACTTTTAAGCTGACCGCAGCCTCTGTTCTCTGTGAAGAAGCAAACCACCTCTCAAGTCTATAGAGTTTAAGTGTTTCATACTCAAAAGATACTACAGGTTTTGGGTGGAGTATATCATTTTAACAGCCTGCAGGTGCTTGGGTAATTCACTGCACTGCCTGTCAGCTCTTTGGAGAGCCTCCCTGCTGCTTTTGTTTTAGTACAATCATGAGTCCTTGAAGCTGACAAACTGCTTTCATCCTGCTCTAATGACTGAAGACATTGACAAGGAAACAAACAGCACAAGACGAAAGCTGCACCTTCGTTTTACATGTACAGTGAAATGAATGAACCTCATCAGATGGACTCATGATTCATAATCTACAGACATAGGTGGGTGAAGCGAATGAGTAATACTGTACCTTTCCTTGAAAATTACAGTCAAACTGCCCTTGATGAAGGCACTGAAGTTCGTGTTCAGAAGGGAGGCCACAGTACACAGTGGTAGCTGTGGTGGTTTTATTTGCTCTGTACTGTAAAATTAAATCTTTTTTCTTCAGTGTCTATGATTGTGAGCATGTGTGTGCAGAGAAAAAAAAACATTGTCCCGCACAGGCAAGATGACAATGTACAAATACCATATTGGCCCTGATATCAGATGTTATTGTTTATTGGAAACTACATTTGAACAACCATAATATGCAGTTGTCGAGGACTAGACAATTACATATTATTGACAACATTATATATTATTTTTGAATGGAAAGAGTCCAGCCACCAAGTTCAAGACTGACTCTTAGAGTTAGTCAGCCCATAACGTGCTTGGGAAGCCCAGTTCAACCTACGGGTGTTTCTGAAGGATCATGTAACAGGGTTTACGGTCACGGAGGAAATAAATTCCTGAAAAGTGAAAATGAGTTGAAACCGCCCCCCGATGTCTTTCCTGCAGAAACAGACCGAGGAAGAATTATTGCTGTCAGATGATGAGGAGCTCAAAAAGTCAAAAAAATGCTAACTGTCAGCAAAAATCATTCTGACTGCTTCCAAGAGCCTGACAGAGTGTGTGAGAATTGCAGTATATGACATGAGTACTCGATCTGTGAAAAACGTGAGAATATCTTTACCACAAACTGAGCTTGCACATATGATGATGACAAAATATAGAAATGAGCCTAAAGCATTGTTATTACTTTTATATATATAAATATGTCATGGTTTCTATGTTATATGGGATATGCTTGAACCAATATATATTCATTTTGTTTGCCAAAAAGGCTTACACTAACAAAAAAATGGACTGTATGCTATCATCCTTAGTAGAGTTATGTTTGGGGTCAATAAGACCCCAGAGATCAGTTAAAATCATGTTCATGAGTAATTCTCTAAAATTAGGAAATATCATGAAGTATCAAGCTTATAAAATAATGTTGAGTATGTTTTGTGAACTGTTAAAGAGGGCAGAACAGAACATTAGGCATAATAACACATGTAAATCCCTGCACCAAATCTCCTAAAAATTTATCTAAGAGACTCCTCCTCACTCACAATTCTCACGTCTCATATTCTGACATCATGCTTTACAGTAAATGTGTCAGAGCTGAACATCAAGGCTGAGAGACATAAAAACAGAAAATACCAAACACTTATGGTAAGTGCATGCACTGCAGACTGGTAACACGATGCCCACACACTGATAACAAGGTAATGTAGAGGAAATGTGAGTGGTATAGTGAAAGGGTCGACACTGAGGGTAGTTTAGCCTCCTGCATGCTTCTTATGTACAGAGTTATCAGTCTTTGCAGTACCACCAATATCACAGTCGTACAATGAGTCAAAGTCACTTTCTTGAGGGGGATTCATCCATTGGAATGCTGAATTTGGGGGAGTTTCTTTATTAATGTTACACTTTTTCTGCTTTTCTTTCTCTTTTTAGCTCGAGGAGCTTAAAATAAGTGAAGCACCGCTGCTCGCACAGTGTGACAAGTGGAGAGCCTGGAGAGATTACTTTTTCACCGCTGTCTACAATAATGTAATATCGTAGTTTCTTACCCTCCGACCTCGGGGCTACACTTGTCAGTCTCACCTACTCACACTGAATAGACGTGGATGTAATATATAACGTCTAAGATGTATGTTCAAAGTGCTTAGTATGAGGAAGAGCTTGGCTGATCATATTCTGCACACATCTTTTTTTCCTTCCTCTGACTTACTGCTATTTTGTATTGTTGTGTTTCTTGTGACTGTTTTTTTGTTTGTTAGATACAGTGAGGGAAGTTTGGGTTGGATCGGCCAGAGTAGAGGATGAATGGTTGTTATGATGGAAGGTGAAAGTCTGCACATAGTTAGTTTTTCTTCCTTATTGGCTGTTTCCAAGGTCAGAAACAGCACAGACAGCAGAAAGCATTAAATGCAATTCTACTTCACATATAAAAACTCAATTTGTGGATGAGTTTTTCTTCCTGTCTAATTCCTTCCAGAAATCATTTTTATTCTCTCAAACTGGTAATCCATCACACTTCTTTAGCAGAAGTCCACAATGGCCGAGATTGAGTTTTAAACAGGTACCTGGTACAGGCTTTTTTACTGTTCTTCGCTTTCTTTTCAAGAGTAAACATAAAATCTGAGCTGCTGAATTGTATAGTTATTTCAGCCTTACTGCAGGCTGCCTGTGCCTTGGTACATGCTCTGTAACTACCAAAAGATGACTCACATGCCTGAATTGCTCGATGGGGTTCAGAGGTCAAGTAACAAAAGGCCATCTGATTTCTCATTCAGATTCCAATTGCCCTTTTCTCCACCTGATCCATAGCAAGAAGCAGAGACGGGGAAGTATCTCACAGGGCCATTACAATGAGGCTTATCAGACAGCTCATCAACTACAGGCAGATGGATGGCATTCAGTGTAAGCAAAGCCAGAGATGGGGACCTTAAGATATTAGCCTAAATAATGACCACTATTTCCTCCTGCAGAGGATAAGGTTGTTTGGTGGGACTGGTTCAAAATAAAGGCAACAACAGCAAAAACAAGAAATGGCTGCAGAAGAGTTTGGCATACTTCCCCTTATATTCTGAAAATGATGGAAGGATACTGCATGTGCTTAACCATAATGCAATGAAAATGTATGTTTAGAACAGCAGGCCTACATTAAAAAACTATTTGGATATAAAGAAGTACTGAAATTACTGCAGACAGAATATAAAAATAACAAGACTAAGAGTTTACAGCCACACTAGCAGCTCTATGAGGCTGAGGCTGTGCCATAAGTGCTTTGTGATAAATGCTAATATCAGCATGCTCATAATGACAATGTTAACATGCTGTATAATGTTTAGCATGTTCACCATCTTCATTTAGCAAGTTAGCATCCTAACATTAGCCTGTGAATATTCTCATTCATCCAGGTCATAATTATCTCAAGGAAATTGAATCGAACGCAACTGGATTTTTGGTTTTGTCTGTGAAGACGTTTCACCTCTCATCCAAGAGGCTTCATCAGTTCGTGCTTGTTTGACCAGGCTAGACTGGTCCAACTAGCTGGTGTGGAGATCTGGGTATTTAACCTCT
>NTHP01000066.1:1100110-1115715 GCA_003416845.1 Oplegnathus fasciatus | reverse complement strand
AGGTGAAACATCCTAACATTAGCAAAATAGATATAAACACACAGCTGAGACTGATGGGAATGTAAACCAAAGTATTAGACAAATTAAAATGTTGACCTGATGATGATGCTAAATGAAAAGTGAAAGATCACCAGTTGTTGCAATTCATCCTGAGGGGATCATGAATATATGTACCAAATTTTGTGCCAATCCATCAAGTAGATGTTGAGATAATTCACTACATAAATGACATGCTGGTGACACTGGATGAAAAGTCAGGGGATCACCAAAGTCAGTAGGATTCATCCTCTGGGGATCATGAATGTCTGTACAACATTTTATTGCAATCCATCTCATAGTTGTTGAGATATTTCAGTCTGGACCAGTTGGTGGACCGACATTGCCATCCAAGAGCCACGTTGCTACAGTAGCATGGCTACAAAAATATCTCAGCTTCGTAAAGTTGACCTCTAGCACTGTTAGGCTGAGATGTGCATACAACTGGTGAATGAAATACATTTACAGAGTTTTTCTCAGCGCTATTGGACAACTAATTATTCTGCAAAGTGACAACCTTGGGCAGTTCAGACATACACAGGAGGTGTGTGGGGATTTCAGTCTCCTGAGTTTTCTCCCACCTGAGACTTCCAACACAAAGGACCTTTATTAAAGAAGTGTGTTTTATTAAGAATATATTCCTACAAGGGGGGCTCGTCTATCATCATGGCTGTGCAGAGGTCCATTATTACACCAGAGTTATCGCTTCTGTCCCTGGTAACACTGCAGTGTTCAAACAGCTACTATAAGGAAGAGTTATGGTGACCAAGACAGAGAGATATATAACAGCCAAGCATCACATGATGAATTACTGCTTTGCCTGGGCTTATTTGTTGGTACTTAGGGTTGGCTGTGATATATACCAAAAAGCTATGGCCCTATATGGAGGTGGTTTGAGGTAGTCTGTCAAGGTAGTTGGGTATCAGACAGGCCAACAAGCTAAGAGAAAGGAGAAGGTGAGGTGAGAAAAACAGAACATAATGTTCAGATTATTTTTGGTTCTAACATACAAGGTGTGCTCTATTTTACTATCCCATCATCCATCACTACACCGTGAAAAAAATGTACAGCCCTTTAGTAGAGATTCATGAATGTGGCCATTTTATTAAGGTGTCCATCTGAAATACATTTTCAATATAAAGTATGTAGATTTGTTTGCAGCCATGCACACAATAAGCAGGATAAGTGTAGAAAACAAAAAGGTGGATATTTTTAGATCAGACTTACTGTATATTGAACAATTTATTTGCAATGTATTACAAAATATACGAATTATATAATACCAGGTTTCCATCCAAATGTAACACAAATTTCAATCAAATTTCCAGAAAATCTGCAAAAGAAAATGCAAATGAATGTGCGTTTCCATCCACTACAGTTGAATATTAGGAGCTGAGCGCTAATTCTCCAGTTGGGTGCCGTTAAACCTTTGCAGAGGAAGAGGGTGCAGCGAGATGACGTGGTTAAAAGAGCGCCTGCCAAACCTCAAACAGTGGACAACCATGTGGAAAACGTGATGGAAAAAAGGCATTTATGTTTGTTTCATGTATTCATTTGAGGAACGTTACAGTCCTCCACACAGATCTGATGTTTTCGGCATACATTTTTGACATATTTGCAATGTATACACCGGAATGCACCAATTATTATCAACTCTTAACCATTTATTTACCATATATTCAACGTATGTGAGCATCAGGTCATGATTAAAATAACCAACATGGACTATTGGTAGAAGACAGGATGTTTCGGGAGCTTTATGCCTTCAGTCTGCTCTTCAGCAAGTGAAACACACCATCAGCTGGACTGAGATCATGAGACTGACTTGGCCAGTCAAGAATGTCAAGAACATGCCACCAAAACGTTTGACAACAAAATGGTATAGCTGTTGCCTTGTAATGCCCTGTCATAATGGTATGAAATGTATTGAAGGTAATTGACAATATATTGGCATGCAGTGTAAAATACTTCTAGGGTCTGCATATATTCAAATCTATTTCTAATATAATTACATATATGCAATATTACAATGCACAGCGTTGTGCACTGGCATAATGTAGATGGTCAGGCATATTTGACAGGATTCAACAGATTGTAGAGGAGGTTAGAGAAGTACTTTCTTGGGTTTTATAATACACCACCAATCAGCAAACTGATGTCTTACAGTATGTGAGGAGAAATACATCCTGGGTATAATACTCACTGTTAAGAGGAATATGTGGAGTTTCATGCTTAAAATCATTTTCTTAGAAAAGAATAATATGCTAATCTTCTTAAAAGTGTGCTGTAGGGTAATTCATGATGCGACCATGAATCATTCTATTGTTTGATCGCACATTAGGGTGAATGCATGACTACACTTGAGTACTTTTAAAAAGCCTCTTTACTTGTACCTGTATCATGTCCCCGAATGACCCCTTGCTTTGAAGCTTCATGCTTCAAAATGTTGCCTCAAGAATCTCAAAAAGAAAATAAAGAAACAAATAAAATGCTTTCATCCAGCAGTTGTCTAAGCCCTTACTATAGTTGGAAAGGGTGCTTCTAATGCACAAATCATTACTAGATCTGTTTGCAAATGTTAAAACACTTGCATCATTGATTTATACTTCAGGAATTAAAGGTTTTGGCCTGTCTAGGCTGTTGTTATTTTTTTCCCATTATGAAGAAAAAATTGCTCTGTGACAGCTGGTAATCACCACATTTTCATTTTATACAAACTTGATTCATAAATTGTCATTCAATGCCACCTCCAGTATGTTATCCACATGAGAAATGGTTAACGTGATTTAAAAAAACAAAGCAATTGTGTTGGTTTCCCCTCGATGAAGGCTTGGAACAGTAGGAAAAAAAATGGTTTCCCCTTGGCAATGCAATCCAATTTTACCTCTGCCTTCAATTCACTGCTAAGAAATGGATGGCCATTAAGAAATGGAGGTCTCTTTCTTTATGAATATACATATTCCAAGACACCACTTATCATCTAAGTGAATTTCATAATGCAATCAATACTTCATGGTCACACCAACTGCATCAACACTATGGGAGCCAAGCCTCAAAACCGCATTGCAAGTCAGGGTCTATAAATTCTGACCAGTGTGCTCCAGATGACTCCACTACTTTATATTTTTTAATTTATCAAGCTCATCCCCTGCTTTGAGGGAGGCCTGTCCTCAGAGGGTGGTGCAACACAATAAAGTGTAACAATGCCATCTAGTGGTAACAGCAGACACAATATAACACTGAGCACGACACCTCAAGAAATCAAGTCAAGCCTGTTACACTCTGTATGGTGAGATCTTCATTGGAAGTAATATCATCAGTATCATCTTTAAATGACTCAGTTTCAACAGCCAATCGACAATGTTGTTTCATAATGCTGACCAGGCCCTTTATGTCTTGTCCTCACTCTAATATGGAGTAGAAATCTGATCCATGTGGTTTTCACTGCTGCTCAGCACTAACGATCAGTTTCCCAGGAACTATTTTAAACCCTGCTGGCCACACACAGGCCACCGACACCAGAACATGCCTCTGGCCCTCGTCTGGTGCTGATAGATTGTAACTCCGCAGGACTGAGTTTGTTCACGATGAAAGCAATAGTCCCTTTTCTCAACATCAGGTCTAATATCTGTTGCTGTAATGAAATGTCTATGGATGAATGCAATCGATGAAATACCACAAACAAATACCACAATAAACAGCTTTGACCTTAGTTTAAGTGAGTACTTGATGGATGAGGCCACACAGAGATGGATGTTTCCTAAAGGTAGGAGTTAATCCTGACAAGTCAAAACAGGTCATCAATTCCTCCTGAATGACCAGGATCTGCTGACCCACATCAACACCCAGATCAGTTTCACTGTTTGTGAGAAACCAAAGTTCAAAAACACTTTCTTAGGTAATCAATGCTGTTATGTACATGAATATCCAATGACAATACTGCTTCCTTAATTAAGATATGGCAGTACAATTCCAGTCAATCATACAGTACATAATTAAGGAGAGGATTGTTTCCTTAAAAAGATATCGCATTTGTTTCTATCTGTCTACCTCTCTGTTGACCTGTCTATATATTTGTCTGTATTTCTGCCTAATTAAATAAGTGTGAGAAAAAGAAAAGTGAAAAAGGACTGTGACATGTCCAGTAGCCATGGAGACTGAAGAGAATCAAAGAGAAGGATGTTATATCATAATAATGATAATTTTTGATGGGGGAACTGCTGTATTGTTAAAATAAAACACAAGGCCAATCTGTTTTTCAATCAAGAGTCAGAGTCACAAAAGCCCCAATTATTTTTTTTTTGACAATGAAAAATACAAATTCAATGGTATAACTGAAGAGTTTGACATTAAGGTGAAAACTAATCATTTTGTATGGTTCTCAAATCACCATAATATAACTCCTTTAGTTGCTTCTGTATGTAGCATCAATATACTAAAAGGCCTGTCTGGTCAGTTGGAGTTAGGAGCTATGCTTCAATTCTGTGATTTTGATGTTTTGCAGTGGGTTTTAAAATCACTGCCCTTTTGGACCACAGATTGTGACTGTATAGAAGAAAAAATATATAATTTTCTTGTATTATCTAATCATGTCATCTTTTGTTCAGATAATTAGATTATGAGAAAAATAAAAGCAATCTGAACACTTTTAAGTGGGTCATACTTTTTTTTTAATAATCTATATATAAATATAAAAGAGAAGATACATGATCTTTGCAGTCCTGTTTTACACAGAATTTCCAAGAGAGCATAATTGTGAGAGAGCATCATTGTGTAGTCAGTACTGTGGCTTCTTTTTCCATTGATTTTCCTTTGATGAAGTTTGGGATTCTGTAGGTGATGCTCTTTTCTTTGTCTGATCAACTGCACTGCCTACTAATGCCTTGTTGAGCAACACATGTAAAAGCTTTCATGAACTGCACATACATTGGGTGTCATCCAGCATCTGAAAATAGCACATTTATATCGAACAAAATGTTGAGCCTTATCATTTTAACTCTGAGGCATTCTGGAAACTCTGTGGCAGCATCTTAAAGAAATACTGGAGCTTCAGAAAAATGGAGGCCGTTCATGTGAGAATGTGCTGGCGGCTCAAATGTCTGAAGGCGCCTCTGTTTACTGTTGCAGAGGAGTCAGGTTGAAACGGGTCAGACGCTTTGGATCAGCATATCATCCATCATCTGCTGGGCAGGGTAGGACAGGGGGAAACTGGTGACACTCGGGCTATTCCAGCTGATGATAAAAAATCATCAAGATGCCAAAAGATTAATCACTCCACAACTGATTGTTTAAAAAAATGCAGGTCAGTGGGGAAAAAAACTATGAAAAACTCAATGATAATCATAGCATGTGGGCCAATTAGTAGCAATAGAAGAAAAAAATAAGGTTTCAAAGTTTTAGCGCTCAAAGTTTTATTGTCGTAGATACATATGACTGCTTTGTGAGCATTCCTGCAATTTAAGTTCCCTGTATGCTGGCGTTTACGTTAGGTTACATTACGTTAACGTGGTTCATCATATGCGGAAAAGGCAGTGAATGTTAAGATTTGCAAGCATTCTTCTTAATTTGGCCTTTTGGGGGGGAAGCCTTACAATAATTGGACAAAATTGCACTGTTTTGCAAATAATGCACCGATTGGGTGAATTTACTTCAATTCATGCAATTGCAGGATTTCCTGGAGGGGCTAATTAAGCTATAAATAACAACAGAGGGATGAAGGTCTAATGGTACTACGATGAAGTATCTAGATTTGATGTTTGAGTAAATATCATTTCATTATTGGCCTCTTAATAGTGACTGTCTTACATTATGAAACAATGGTGAGTGTTAAAGTTTCGTAACTTACTCCACTTTTTCTAAAGCTTTTAACTGCTTCTCAAGGTCTTCATGAGTGGATGGAATTCCTGCAGTAAACTCCATCCTCTGATGAAGACCGCGAGATATAGTTAAAGCTCATAAAGACCGTGAGATACGGTTAAAAGCCCAGAAAAAGCAACAAAGCGGCCCTTGAGTTAACACAATATGTTTTAACGTACATGTCAGCTGACAGCGTGCACTGTATTAAAGATGATCTCTTTCACAGCACCTGTAAGGAAGCCATTATAGGTGTTAATTTTCCAGTTATATGGCCAGTGTTTAACTGGATTCTGGTCTATAGCAAATTACATCACAGCTGCTTGATTAATTACCAAAGAATGTTTGGGCATTAATACACAGTAGGATGTTAGCTTTTCACAGGAAAGGCTTGTATAACTAGCTTTTTATGTGTCAGTGGATCCCAGATATATAATCACAATCAAGTGTACTGCATTTATCAGTGAGGCTGGGCAGCAGAGCTTACAATTAAGGGTGGGTTGAAGATCTGAAGCTTTTCACGTGCAATTACACTTTAGTAATTCACATCAAGTGCACTTTATAAACCTATCAAATGTGACAGAAACAGAACAAGGGGACAAATTGTAAGAGCCATTTCAGATCTCTTTTATTTGTAAACATATTTCCTACTTAGGAAATTACCTAAGGTAATCATAATTACTTCACAACAGCTGTGAAATACATTTTCCACTCCTAGCTCACTTTCAAAAACATGTTTCCCCCAACGCAAAAAGCTTTTGCAAACTAATTTGGCAGAATCTAATCTCGAGTATCCACGTTAAGTTCACTGAGCCTGTTGAGCATTAAAACATTACACCACTAAATTACAACATCATCAGTACAGCCTCTAAGACAGCTGTTTAGATACATTGTAAAGACTGACTAAACAAGGAGGTCAGAGGCATCGGGGAATAGTTTGTCAGTGCCTCCTGAAACCGTTACAAAATTATTCATATAACGGTTTGCTGATCTGCCGTTATAATAAAGATTTGGTTAGATTTAAGCACAAAAACTACTTCGCTTTGGTTAAGAAATAGTAGAGGTCATAGTTAAAAGAACTACTTGGTTAGAAGGTTATGGAAGGACGCAGATAGTCAAAAGATACCAATGTTGACTGTCGGTGTGAAACAGGAAACAGTTTATCTATATTCGAGTCACAAGGTTTGCTGCCCAATCCATCCATCCTGAGCTCTTCCCTATGAGGTTTGGCGGTACTAAAAACGATGTCACGCTGATTCCGCCTTTGCTCCTGACAGTCCAGAGTCATAATTCACACAGCCGCTAGAGGTCCGTGTGAAGTAAATGTAAAGGTCATATTAGGCCTTTGAACAAATGACAAATACTGTAATTTTTCTTGTGAGGACAGTCTTGTGGAGTATTATTACATACATACACTGTGCTGATCCTAAACTTCCTAGCAGTGAGCAACCATTCTCCTGCTTTTCTGAATTATATTTACCTTCTGTTAACAGAGGATTGAGCAGCATTAATTGGACACATGTCGCCAGTAAACCGATACTAGGGTGGGGTGGGGTGGGAGGGTAAATGACTGAGTAGTGCCAAGTTTGCAGTATTCCAAGTTAACCGTCCCGGCATGCACCAGCAACAGGTGGCGCCTTTATGAGTGCCCTGAGTGTTGCATGACAGCGACAGCTATGGGTTTACCACCACGGTCAAGGAGAGAGACTGGCGAGGGGAGAGGGGAGAGGGAAGAGGAGTTGAATGTCAGTAGATGAGACAGTAAAAGTGCGACATAGCAAGGTGTGAGAAATAAGGAGAGGGAAATGGCATCTGAGAAAAGAGAATCCCCAGATGATGATGATAATGATGATTGAGAGTTTTAGGCACTCCTTTTTCCATTATGGTGTGAAGAAATGAGGCAGAGCGCTCTTTAGCTGGAAATGGAGACATCTCAGTTATCCCAAACGCTCCCTCAGCAGCCGAATCACATGATGAACAGAGAATTCCAGGGAGGCCACGCTAACCTCGACCCCTGACTCTCTCTGAGCTAAAAGAGCCTCTGATCGTGACTCAAGCCAGTCGGGCAACCCCAAAGAATCTCAACCAATCACGGTTCTAAAATCTTGTGACCTGCAATGAAATATGCTAAAATATGCCGAAAATGGTCAGTGTAACATCCACCTCCACCAGCCAAACAGAAGCAGTGTTAAGTGAAAAATTCATGGAAAGATCAGCAACAGTTCAACAGCTTTTATTTTATGTTTACGAGAGAAGAGGCCATAGCGACTTGAATATTTCCTGAATGTAAGACGCGATCTTGACACGTCTGAAGAGGTCAAATTCATATACCCTGACCCTGCAGGACGAGCCGACCCATATCCACACTGATATCCATTTCTACTGTTGAGTTAGTGACTCAAGTTCAAAACACTTGCCTGGTTAATCAACGCTGTCATGTACAATGCTTAAACATCCAAAGACATCACATATAAAAGACTTATAAATTAAATTTTCTTAGCTCTGAATCAATCTCTAAAAGCACACGTATACAGCTTCAAGCTCAACATAGTGACTGCTCTTTTGAGGAATATCTAATTACCATAACCTTAATTAATACCTAATTTTGACTACGTTAAACTTCATCTGTGAGCCAAGAGCCCTGTGAAAACCAATTTAGCTCATGTGCTATGTTGACAGGTTGACACCAGCTCCCACTCTTGTGATGGCGACACGCCAAGATGTTACCATTTCACATTCCTGCTAAATTGTCAATTAACATGTATGAAGACGGTATCATCTCTCATATCGAAGTACTACACACGTCTGTTCAACCATCTGTTAACTGCGCCATGCCCGAGCTGTGCATGGGCCATACAGCCAGACAGAATTCAGGTTCTACTGCACACACTTGTCTCCTCATTAGAGTAAAAGATTCATGTAGTTGTGTGAATGATGCACACCTTAAAAAAGGTAGACAGTTATTTATTTTAATTGTGCAATTTATTCAACACCTACTTTAGTGCCATATTCAGCATCAATAAGAATATTGCTGAATATTGCAAAGAGAATATACAGGTTCTTTACTTACTTTCCATTTCTACTCCACTACAATTTGTAAGGAAATACTGTACTTTTTTACAGTTTTCCCACTACGTTGACAGCTGTAGTTACTAGTTACTTATGTTATAATATTATATATAGTAAGTAAGTAATTTATTTTTTCAAAGTGTCATGCACCAAACAGTGCCCAGCCCGCATGGGCTTACAAGACACTACACACATAGCATAACAAACAAGAGTAACAACATAATAAGAGCAAAAGAACAAATACAACACATCACCATGCATGTCATATGTCATATATTGTATACTAAATATGATGAAGTGTTAAAGATAATCCTGCCCAGCGTATATAAAGCAGTTAAAATCAGCTCTCTAATCTATAACTGCATTTTATGTACTTTTTACTTTTGATACTTTCAGCATTTTTTGCTGATAATACTTTTGTACTTTTACAAAAATGGGATTTTTGAATGGAGTAATGTAGTATTTTTACATTGAGGCATTCCTAATTTTACTTACTTAAAGGATCTGAGTACTTCTACCACTGTCAGTTTTATTATATCACCACAACAGAGAAAGAAAGAGAAGGCCTTCTGTAGTTTATTTTGCAATGTTTAACATATTCAGATTTCACAAGACTGGGTTCACTCAGTAGCTTCACATCTATCTAGAACTGAACAGCATGTTCCTCTCTGCACCATTGATCACAGTGATAATGCAATTTAAGGCTGACTATTCGAAGAGTTATGATATTAAGATGGCAACCCAAACGTGTCCCATTAACATTCTGAATTTGTGTGTCTTACCGACATTCAGGTGATGGTAATATCACATGTATAGTACACTTGCTTCTACTTGATTCACATCAGACCACAGGTTTTCTGGGTGTGATAAGTATTTTGCTATGAGGACGACTCCGGTCAATGTCTCTTAGTGCATTTTCAGTTAAGTGTTCCTTTGAAAGTATAATTCAGCCAAAATTGAGTTTTCCACGCTGCTGAGTCCATGACGGGGACATGATGAACGCCACTCTAGAGTCAGAGAAGTGTGAAAAGTAAGCATTCAATTACTCTGGAGGTAAAGTAAGAAGTTTAGCTGCCTCTTCTACCTCACTGGTTGGCTGTGTGTGTGCTTTAAGGAGGTGAAAAGGTTTTCTTTACTGAACATCCTGTTTCAGAGGTCAGGCAGAAGCCAAATCTCAACAACACACTGCAGCCAGAGATTTCTTCTGTGACTCTTGCTATTAAACTTGAAAATAACATGAATAGATGTCACATATATACATTTATGTATGCCAAAAATAAAGAATCTTAAGTTTAGTGATCTCAGACGGGCCTGTTCAAAGCTATGAACTCAATACTACTTTTACAACTAAAGGTATCAAAAATATCTCCAGATTTATATAGGCTGCTGTGGGCTGAGTTCTGACCAGGGTGTATCAGCATAGCAAAGCTAGCAGAGCAGTAAATCAAACACATGGTGTGACCTCATCAGCCACTCGCCTCACTACAAGGATTGGGGGCATTACCTTTCCTGATCGCATGGTGCACTCCCTGAAGCTACAAAACATTATCCACAGTTGATAAAAATGCTTTTCTGATTCTGACACTATTAAAATTATCCAGATGAAAATAGCACAGCCACGGACACCTGAGGAGGAGAGTTGGTGGCCTTCACTGTTGCCTGAGAAAATGTAAGCTTTGCAGTCTAGCTGCAAAAAACCCCCAACCTCTTATCATACTTTAATTTTCACAGCAATTACATGTTTAAAGCAGCTTTCATGTCAAAATGATTCAAGCTAACAAACCAATGGATGTTTCACGGACAAATACCCGATACAGCTACCTATGTCTGGCAACAATGTAGTGTTAAAATGCTACATTGACTGAGGCAGATCAAAATGAGTGAGATAAGACCTTGCTTGAGGGAGCAGACTTAAAGGAAGGACTGGAATATGATCGAAGAATAGGTAGATATGGACGGTAAATGAAGTGGAAAGGAGGCAATAGCGAGCCAGAGGAGGTGGAGTGTGAATTATGAGACAGACCATTAGAAACAGATACAGACAGTTGTAAGGAGACAGTTGGTATGTAGGTCAAGGAATTTGGAGAATACTAAGCTATCACTGTGCACATATACCTGAACGCTTTAGTCGGGAAAACAGTCAACAGCAGTATGAGGGAGCGAGAAGCAGCACAGGAGGGGAGAACTTGGACAAGCATGTTATCTCTCGTTATGCAACATACACGTATTTTTGTGCAGCGTATAATGAAAACTGGAACTTGACCTCTGAATCTGTGGCCAAAGTGTGATGAGAGCATCCGCCAAAGGTGATGAAACGGACCTGGCACAAGATTTGCTGACAGCGAGTAACTCAAGAAGAGGGTCAGGAAAACGGGTAGAAATCACACGGTAAGGCCGAGTTCTAGATTTAAACATATCAGTTTATATTAGAGTTCAAATTAAACCTAACTTCATAACCTTATAACCTTAAAGGAGAGGTTCACTTTTTTTTTTTTTTATTTCTTTTTGATTCTGTGAAAAAATACCTTCCAAACTTTATCAAAGCTAATTTGAGGCTTCAGCAGTCTGACTTAGACATATCAAGTGGTTATCTTCCAAAGTTACTGTCTTTAGAACTGATGAATCCCTCCTTGGTATTGTTATGCCATTGTTCCTGCATTAATACAAAATCATATATAAATCATCAAAAATGCAAAAGTAGTTTATTAAAATAAAAATGATTTATGTATTTATGTTTCTGTTGTTTGGCCTATCGTCATTGATATAAATGGGTTGGACAAAATAATAGAAACACCTGTCAGTATGACGTAATGCAGTTCAACCTCACCACAAACTACATCCTGCAAAATAACCATATAGTTATTATATATATATTACAACCTTCATGAAGATAGCCTTTATTGCAGGACGGCTGTCTCAGATTGTACTTGTTTTAGCTAGATGTACCTAATAAACTGGCAAATGAGAGTATATGTCTTTACTTTTATTATGTATGTGCATGTGTGTACTACTTAAGTAGCTGATAAAGTTGTTTGAAATCAACAGTGTGCAGACAGAAAGACTTTGTACAAAATTCATGAGAGATTAATACAATGAAATCAACTACATTATTTTTATAGGCATCTTTGTGTCTTATCATAATAACACTTAACTCATATTCACACCATCGTGCATTATTTGTGGTTTAGTATATCACAATAACCCAAATATAGCGTGGGACAGTTTTTATGGTCTTCATCAACCCTTCCCAGACCTCGACCTGACCAGATGACATGGCTAAACCTCTGGCCATTAAACCAGAACATGCCTGCGGTGTCTTCTTTCCATGTAAGTGAACCAGTAAGCCAGTTAAGTAGCTGGCGAAAATGTATGTATGCTTAAGCATTAAGCGCTTATGATTGTATGACATCGAGAAACTTGTAAGCTACTGGTGCCTTACTGTATTAGAGACTGAAATCCAATATATAGATATTTTCTGACTAAACATCAGCATCAAAGCAGAGTAAATAAAGTTTCCCAGTAAAAAACAAACCCCTCAAACTCTATTTCAAAGTAAAACATGAAAGCAGATCAGCAATGATATCTGCAATGACCTATACATTTTTTATGCATACTCTACGACTTAAATAGTTACAGACCCTGGACCACCTGCTAGAAAATGATAGCTGGAGGCATATTTCTTTAAGTGTGACAAGTTTATGGTTGTTGTTATTGCGGAAGGCAAAGTTCACTGGTTTTACTGCATGCTGTAAAAACACATTTCAGGGAGGTCTGTCATACCTGTCTCTTTAAGATATGTATATTTTTTGATATACATCTGGCTAAAACACATGTAACATTTATAGGCACTGTAAGTGTACAACTAATTAAGTATCTTATGTTTCATACATAAATAAATTTGGATCACTGTGTATGTGAATGGGTGCTTTGATTCCTTTGCATCATTTGCTGCATGTGTATGTCTGGTAAGGATGTTTTTGTTGGAGCACTTGTTGATACTCTTGATCATGTTTCAGATATTCACAGGAACATAACAAACTCGAAACAGCTGCCCCGTGTTGGGCACGACACCCGATGGGAGGGGACAATGTGACGCACCTATACCTAATTTCTTTACTCAAGCCTCTACGGACAGTGGCTGGCAACGCTTACGGTGTGTCTTAAAATAATACAACAACTCTGGACATGACATGCAACTGGAATACCAGAGTCTGTAATAAAAGACGAGAGACAGAAGCATTCAAGGGCTGCAGCCTTGAACCTTGATTTAGGTGTAGCTGTATCCATCTACAAGTTTTATTCAAAGCCAAATATAGTGCAACATTTCTATGCCAACCTATTGTCAAACATGATGTGATAAATAACTCTATTTCAATTCTAATGTGTCTGATTTGAATACTTTCACAGGCCTACATTAAAGAGGACACGTTGCCCTGGATATCAAACTTCATCCAATAAACATCATTATTATATATTTCCACCCCAGTTTGTCAAATCAATATTGACCATTTAGAAATTCCTTATTTTAACTGAAGTTGGCAGGAAGGTAATTAATATGTCCCAGTTGTTGTCAAGAATGTATTACTTTCATTAAACACAATTACAGGAAATCTGGCTTCCAAGATTTACAAATGCATTGGACAGCATTCTGACATTATCCCTGGACATTTTAGTTAACCAGACTATTTTGATGGGATTGATGTTAATGCACTTGCCCTTTTTTTTATAGGTTGTATGCAGTGTGTGGTTTGGAATAAAAGTGTGTTGAATGGGGTGAGATAATAAGGTGCATTGTTAATTATATGTCTACTATTTAATATGAAGATCCTTTAAAATGTGTCTTGGAAAAACACAAACAACACGAGTTTGGGTGCACTCAGAGTCTTGACTCCTTTATTATATAAAGAATCATTTAAGAACACTGTTAAACATCAGGACATTAAACTTTAGGAGTTAAACAATCACATTAACATTTACAGCACACTTACAGCACACAGTACATTAGAAAACCTAATGAAGTCCTAAACTTGTGAAGTGCATTATATCTAGTTTTCAGGCTTGTAAACAAACAAACCTCATCTTCATTTGTGTTACTACATCTGGTTTATGGGAACAAATGATTCTTTAAGAGGTATTTAACCTGCTCTTTGACCCCCCCGTCACTGTGCCCCCCCCCTCCCCCCGCTTCACCGCCCACTCAACCTCCAATGTCTTTCGAGTCACCACAAATACAAAAAAGCTAAACAGCTTTTGGCAGTCACTGGGTCTAGTCAGTAGAGGAGCATCAAGCACAGACTTGCATGCTGCTGGAAGGATCTATTACATTGAAAAAATTAGGAGACGAAACAGTGTGACCAGACTGCTGCCTGAAAGGGAACAGAGCTGAGAGCACTGAGGACTGTGAGCAGGTAGGTGGCCCTCGAAACGAAGGCTGGATGAGAAAATGTTCTGAGCAGAGAGGAGAAATGGATTACAGTCAACCTATTTCCTGTAAGTCAGCCCCTGCGAACACAGTCAGGATAAATACAGTGTGTGCTGTCACTGTTTGCATCAGAAAGACGTCAGCATTTATTTTGTGAGCAGGTGCACAAATAGGTGCAGGAAAAGATAAATTGTACATGCACGTGTGTAATGAAGACACGTTTCTATTTTCCTGTACAAAGAGCTGAACTTGCTGTGCTTATTAAAGAGCAATAAAGTGACTTACAGTTAATAGAACTTTACGTGCTATCTAATTTCAGTTGCTCAAATTGCAGAGTCTGTAACCATATTAGTCATTTAGATATACTTTAAACATTGTACAGGATTTAGTTACACAGAGGACACACAAATTCAGTGTTGGTGCATGAAATCACTTTAGTAAGGCATGCAGGCTTCTCAGTTTGAATTTCATGGTTTTAAATCTGGGAGGCAGTGAGGTCAGAGCTGTGAGGTTGTTGGGTGATGACTAACTTTAGATGGAGGTATCAAATCAATATGTAGCCTGAGCTGCATGGAGGGTGTGGGCTGTAGTTTGGCAGAAAATAGGATTTCTTTTTACATTAAAGACATACAAAGGACTGCGGTTGATACTGTTCACACTGTAGTCTTTCTCTCTATACTTGTGTCACACTGTGCACTTGGAAAACGCATTTTTGTAAAAAGCAATCTTCAATGCAGTTCTGAAAGGACACGATCAATTTACAAGATGAGACTAAAACGTCAAGGAGAACAAACAGACTGATATACGCAGACTGCCACACATGACATGCTAAAGCTTCTTACATGTTTTGAACAACATATATGCATCAACTTGTCAGCCCTCTCACAGCAATTGAAAAAACGAACAACTCCTTTGGGATGTTAAAATAGCACCATTAGTGTTCATTTGACACCAAAAGGCGCTGTCATCAGACTCAGTTTTGCGTGAGTTACGCAGCTGAAGTCACTATCTGTCTCGTACACTCAGCTGCACTCAGTGACGTGTGGCGAAATGCAGTGAGGGACATTCGAGAAGCTACCAGATGCCATTTCAAGAGTACGTGGTCAGTGGTGCAGTCATCTGCGGTGGCTGGTTGAATCACTGAGACATGTCACGTACGACTGACACATCGGGCATAATTTGTTTGTCTGCTGTGCTTCATCTCAGGCGCCTTTTTTTTTTTTTT
>NTHP01000066.1:991609-1100097 GCA_003416845.1 Oplegnathus fasciatus | reverse complement strand
TTTTTACAAACTTCAAATAACTCCACTGGCATCTTGTGAAGACTGTTACTGTATTTCATGGCATTAATACGAGAAGAGGTCAACTTTCAGTAAAGCCACGGGATGTGGTGTTGCACACATGCACAGAGGAAATTAAAGTCAAACATAACAGGGATTGACCATGCATGGACAGCTAAGGAATCACACATAAGATCACGGATCATTCTGTTAATGTGATGAATCAAGCGGAATTACTTAAGAGACAAACTGTCAAAATACCAAGGGGAGCAACTAATTGCCACAGGGATCTTTTTTAATTAAGACACAAACATCCTATTAGGAAAACAGACTCATCTATCATATTTTTATCAGTACTATTTGTTCTTTTATGGTTGTGTGTGCAGATGATAAAAGAGTGGAGATACAGTATATATAAACATGACATCAACAGTAAAGAGTAAAAGAAAGACATGGGGAGGAGAGTACCAGTTCAAACTTTGAGGGTTGAGTGAGGTTGAAATGCTGGATATATTTTCTTGCTACAGTGGTCCAACATTTCAGATAGACCATCTCTAATTATAAGCTCTGTGACTTGTTATGTTGCCTGCAGAGACAGCCGGCCTGCCTACATACTGGTTATATGTAATAATGTTATGAAGCACGGCTCTTATTTTCTTTAAAGCAACAGAGGTGTTTACCGTAATGCAGCCTGCAGCACAAATCTTTACAATTGCAGGGCCAGTGACTAGGAAAGATGCTCAGGATCTACTGACAGTTATTTTGTCTACAATGTCCCCTCCCCCACGAGCCAGAATTGATTCAATCACATGACAGCCTCAGCCAAACATTAAACTATAAATGTAATGAGCTAAAATGGCAAAACTATTCAGTGGGAGGGAAGAGGAGTGGGTTTCCTTTAATGCAAAGGGCCACCTGCCAAGATGTCTCCTGTTGCAGGCTGTTTCGCTTTTACCATATGTGTTGTGTAGTTCATTTTCAAGATCCACCAAGAGCCAAAATTGCTGCTGGAGCCCAGAACCTTTCTGAACATATGCTGGAGCATGTGTACAACTAAAAATAAAACACTTACTTTCCAAGACAGCAGGTTTTACTTTCAGTGGGACGTCAGGACAGACTGTAAATATTCAAAATTTGAGGTGAAATATTCAAGATGCAGTATTTGGTAAAATTATGATGCAAGTCAAAAAGAGAAGTCCCCACTTCAACAAAACCAGACTCATGTTTCATACAGACATGTCATCTTTTAGGCAATCATTTATTTGTTTAAAGCTCCTGAAAATGTATCTTCTCAAACAGCTTGTTATTATGAGCAATTTGGTCTTAAATGATCACAGATTAACAGATTTTTTGAGTTTTTGAGTGTCATTCTCTTAATAAATAATAAATAAGCATGTTTTTTTCCCCCCCCCAAACTTGAACCTGATTGTCGCTTATTTGGTCATGAATATTTAATGTTATAGAGAAATAGAAAATGTGATGTTTTCAGGGGCTTTAAAGGTTTAGAGGAGTTGGAGCAGATTGAGTGCACATGCTGTTGGAACACTTGAAAAATTTAAAACCATTTTGTACACAAGGCAGCATACTACATGGACATGATAATGTCATTAAAAGAATCATGCAATCAATGGCTTCTTCATGCAAAGTGAGCTGCACACAGCATGGAGTATTTTTGTCATGGACATTTCATGCACTATTAAAGTTTGTACAACTATGGAAGTACTTAACACCAGTCAAAATATCCAGGTAAAATCCTAATCATAGGTATTCTAAGGTACCACGGGGAAAGAATCAGTAATATTATCACAGTAGGTCATGTAAGTAAACACAAAAAGGCAATGTTATTCACACTGAGCACTAAAGGCAGTATTCAAACAGGACTCACCTCCTCATGTCAACAATATTTTCTGATCTCTGTGTTCAGCTGCAAAGTAATAATGACAATAATATTAATTACCCATCCATTACCACACCTACTTTAAGTCCCCGTCCAATGAGAAGGTTAAGACCTCTTAACTTGAGAGACATTAGGTCAAATTTTACAAGAACAAAAAATAGCAATGGCATAAAGTGATGCATGTGACCTTTCATAACAGAGCGGAGACACGACTCATGTAACAGTTAAACAAGTGTCATACTGTACGAGTCAGTTGTGATCCTCATAAGTGCCACATTACCCCCGATGATTTTATATAAAACTCTCCTGGTATCTTTAATAAAAATTCCAACTAACTGGCGTTGGTGAACTAATTCCTTCTCAGACTCAGTGCTAAAATTTGGTTTCTTTTGAAAAATAACATATATCATTAGCTGATAAAGTTAATATGTTTTTTTTTTTTAATCAAGTGAAGGGAGAACTACAGGTGTGGTGAACATTGTGGTGGAAAGCTGCTTGCTGAGTCTTTTTTGCTTTTTTTCTATAGCCCATGAAGAGGTAATTTAAAAAACGGTATTTCATCTTAATACTTACTTCTTATAACTCTTCACCCTGTGTATTTAAGGCTTCAACAGGTTCCTTACTTAATTAACACATGCCTCCAAAGGATTCCTGAGATTGGTATTCATCCCATGTTAAGGCCAACAGTTACTGTAAATGACACTGGTTGCTGCCTCTTACTGACTGGTTAGAGTAACTGCAGTGTGCTTTAGAGAAAGCCATCTGAGCAGTTTAGAGCAGCTGATTTCCCTCCAAAAGTCTGAAATAAACCTGTGACAACCTTTGAGTGGCATCTGCTTAAACCTTCAAAAAGACAATGAGCAACTAAAAGAACAACCGATCCCAAAGTTAACAAGACTGACACCTCAAGTTCTGAAGAGAATTTCAGTCACCGATTTGCTTTTGATCCATGTGTGTATGCATTGCTAAATACTTCCTCTTGTATCTTCTGTGGGTTTTTTTTGCTACAGAGCCTTCTGAATCAGCAGAGCTCCAGAGGAAACCAAGATGTGGAAGAGGTCAAAGGTGACCGATCAAACTGCCGCTGGGCAGGCGGGTAAGTGCTGGGTGATGGACGCCCCCTCTCTGGTTAGGTCAGTCAGGGGTTGGTATCGCAGCTGTCTCCACCTGTACTTCCTCTCATCCAAGGAATGAGATGAACCGGCTCTATTTGACTTACACAACTAATCTTTATACAAAACAAAGATTCATGTGGATTTGCACTCAAGAAAAAAACCTCCAAGACATGAAAACACCAGGGAAGCATACCATCGACAATCTTTGACCTTACCCAAGACATCTGAATAATGCTGTATTATGCTAAGGGCTGACCATTCCCGCTAAAAATGAAGAGAAAATGAAGATAAGCACCACAGCGTCTTCTTTTGTGACATGGTTTTTCAAATCGCTGCACTGTAGAGTATATCGTCCATGATGTCAAGAAAACTCAACAGCAAAGACCATTTTTTGTCAACAGGGAAACAGATGCTACTTTTCAATAGAAGTTTTTTGCTATCTGAAAAAACCCCCCCCAAAAAACAAGCAGTGACAAGTTTGAATGCAGCGCCGGCCATATCATTCATCAACTTCTCTTTCCCAAGGATGTGATAATGAAGATGCCAGAAGACGAGATGCAAATAAAGTAAGCTGTAATCACTGAACGAGAGAATGTTGTGAAAAAAATCTCTTCATGACAAAACACTGTCAGACAAAGAACCGTCACTCAGGGAGTATATCTGAAGAGCGATACTAACACACAGCTGATGGCTACAAGGATGATCAACAAAAATCATCATGGAGGATCAATGCAAGAGTCGCTAGCCACTGCCACAATGGAAGAGAAAATTGAAAATGAAATGGTGACCTTGTTTGATAGAAGACAAAAATGAAGGCTTATTTTAAATTAATTCCCAACAAATTGCTTTTCCGCAAAGTGTTTGCACATAATTTCTCTCAAGCACTGCGCAGGGATCATCCTGAGATGTCAGCCATGAGAAAGTGCCTGGGCGAGCTTGAAGTTAAGTCTAATCAGCAGTTGCACAGCACAACTGTTTACATGCTTCTGTAACAACAAATTGCTAACACACTGTATTATATTTTGTCTACGACTAACCACTTTTTGTCGTGTGATGTGTCCCTGAATATTTTGTTCTGCCTAAGTTGTGTCTGTGTTTGTGCTTCCCATTCCTGGGTTACACTGTATATTGTGGTGTTTTATGTTTACTGTGTCCATAATCCTGTCGAAGTTCCAACCTGCCATGGTGCTTTTGTCAGGATTACTATTTACCTGTCCTGTTTCCTCTCCTGCTGTCACGTTGCGTGTTAAGTCGACGGTTCTGAGGGAGTTCACCCAGACGACAAAGGTATGCGAGCAAAAAAAAAGAAATCAAATCACACAAACGATTCACTCTCTGTAAGTGCATGACTCCATGTTGGGTGAGTTGCATGTATGACGTGGTCTTCATCACTCCTTGAAAGGTGTCATCCGAAATGGATGATTCAGCTTTCAGTCACAACAGATGCATTTCATTGTGACATAAACAAACTCCATATGAATACTAGCTCATGGCTGTTGCTAGAGGGCACTGTGGTTGATTTCCATGTGTTTACTTCATCTTGTCATTTAAAGGAAAAATGCCACTTTTTTAAACGTATGTCCATATGCTGATTAGTCCGGTACAGTATGTTGGCACAGCTCAGTCTCAATAAGTGAACTTGCTCTTCAGGGATATCCCAAAGGAGTGGCATGATCTCTCCTAAAATCTAGCTAATGTGACTGGCCACCGCAGTGCCCCCTTAAAATTGCACAAATCTTCAAGCTTAAACATAATTAACTTGTGAATTTGGGTTAATACTGATAAACTGCAAACAGCATGAATTGGCATCAATAAAAAGACCACAAGTAAATTATATTTGAGGCTGTAGTTTTATACAATGAGCACTAACGCAAACTGAGTCACCCCTTTAAGTTACCCTTTCTGTATTCCCTTGAGATTTTCGGCCTTTTCATGCCTGACCCACATGCTCTCCTTGGCTTCACTGTGACGACCAGGACTGTCACAGATACAAAATTGCATTTTCTATGATCCTAGCAGTTCAAAGCAGGTCTAAGAAAACCATGTGCTGTCAAGTTAACACAGAACATTGAGGTCTCGAGGTAATCAGCTGGAATGACACCCATGACCTCTGGAAGCCCTTAGGCCTCACCCAACTCTCGATATCTTTTGATTTCTGACAATTACTCTGAGGGAATTTGGGTCAACACAAGCACACAACGCTCTGAGGTATCAAATCATAGATGAGCTTGTCTTTCTCTGTTAACATGGCCATGAAGTAAAATAAGGAAATTAGAAGTGCAAGCCAACCAGTTATTAGTTCACATCTACATAAAGGGAACCAGCGATATCTTTGCAGTAAATCTCAAGAATGAGATGATTCAGTCCAGGACAATTTAGACCAGTGACAGAATCTAATTTTACTGGAAACTAAACAAATGAAAAAAGAACGGAAAAGTTACTGCAAAGTCCTGACAGCTAACAATGGGAACGGGCTCAAGCCGCACTGATGAGAATAAACACAACATCACACAACAGTGGGAACATGTTGGAGTCAGCAGGTTTTCAAAAGCTTTCTGAATGTGCTCTTTATCATTCATTCATTTATTTACTTATTTGGTAAGGCAGGAGTATTTATAAAGCACTTTTCATACACAAAGGGATTTCAAAGTGCTTTATAAGCCAAAAGAGACACGAAATAAGAAAAACATAAACTTAAAAAGCTGAAAGAAATTAAAAAGATGAAAGCACAGAGCAATAAATGGAGGAAAGTGCAGCACTCAAGTGCAGGGAGTAAATACTATTCAGTTTTAAAGGTGGTCAGGCCACAATAATTTTAATTTTATAGTAATTGTATAACTCTTAAACAGAGCTAACAGTCCTCCAGTGCAACCGTATTAGACACATGATAGGAGCAGTTAAGTTATTTTCAGCCACAGGCATTTCAGACGAGGACTGAATGAAAAACCTCCAGCTTTTTAGTGGCTGCAGCCCTTGTAAATGCTTATCTGACAGCTGTCAAGATCTCTTGAAAAATAAGGTATTAAGAGTCTGGTGAAGTTTGCGAATATGACTCATGTATATATAAAAGATATATATTTTACACAGCATTTATCAGGCACATAAGTCATGTTAAATCTGCTCAGGAATGACAGGATCCTTATGAGTATTTCTTACCAAATTTACGCCAATGATACTCCATCAAATACTTCTTGCTGACTGACCCATGAAATCAATGCCTGGCTTAAACATGCAGCTTTAATTGCTGTTCTACATTAATAGAGTGATCAATATTTCTATGCAAACATACTGCTTTTAATGATGTCCGCGTCATCCTCGCAATTCAACAGCGTAAACGTTCTACTTTTTAACAGCAGCAAAACTCATGTAATGTTATCAGCACTCTGCTACATACAGTACATACTGTTCTGTAGCACCTACCGCAAGCAATTTACCTCCAATGCGCTTCAGACTGCAAAATGCTGGGGCACCCTGCTCATTTCTCCTTACTTAAACTATATATTCCATAGTTTATATTCTGCCTATTACAGGTCTTTCATGCCAAGAGAAAATAATTAAAGACCAGGGATCCCTGGAGCAGCTGAACCCCTGTGATCAGCATTCAGTGATGCCCCCCTCGAGATTGCTGTGGGTTAGTCCATATTAGTACTCTCAGGGGTTCTGGGACTTCTGCAAAGCACTTAAACCTGTATCAATGGCTTATTCTAAAGACAAGAGTTTTAAACAGCTCAACAAGACAGCTAAGATAGACTCGTATCATTTGTACCCGGTGGACCTCTAGAAACTGCAGAGGGCTGTGCTTTTTTCCCCTCACACAGAAAACTTCTGGCCAATTTTCCCTGTTCTGAGTGCTCACAATTTAGACTGAACTGTGCAAGAAATAGGATTACTATGTACTGTATATTTAAAATACGAACACTTAATTACAGGTGTCAAACTTCATGACTGTACATTAGTAAAATAGACATGTTGAAATATAGTTTATTGCAAGTAAATTGCCTTGTTTCAAGTATATCCTATAGTGGACATGAATGAAAAAGCAAAATGTCTAAATATCTAAATTTTATTAGAAAACTTATTTTTTTTATTTATTCATTATCTATTCAACCTCCTGCAAATCAATTATAGAGACATTTGTATATCCACATAGCACACAGCACATCTCCTACTGCCGTGGCCATGAACTGTTTCTTTAGACTATATAGAAACAGTCATGAAATGTTTTGATTCAGCCTCATTCACATATTATAAAGCCAAACAACTGCACTACCTACATCAGCACTAAACTTTGGCACAAGGCTTCACTAAACTTGAAATAATCCATTTACAACCTATAAGCATAGAATGTATGAAACTTGAGAAATGTACTTTTTAATGTAGAGTAGTCCATTTACTTGGGCTATGTGGACGCACAAAAATGAAGCAGTAATTTGACTGACATAAGAACTGGTGGATAAAGATAAAGATTTAAAATTAGGGTGATGTTTTTTATGACTTTTGCAAGCTAGACTGAATGTGACTGAATTATATGTAATCTTGTCATATTATTTTTCTTCAGAAGCAAAGTTTAGTTTTCTGCAAATTCATTTAATACTTTACCGGAAATAAACAGCTCTCTGTATGCACTGCATACACTTTAGCCAGAGAGTGTGTCAACATTGTGTCAACTATCTTCAAGTAAACCACACTGGATTTAAAGTTAAATATGAATTATCTCATATTCTAATTAATATTAACCACTCACGTTTTCAACAAGACATAAACATTGATGTTTATGGCAAGAATACTGAATTTATTACAACACCAACTATTAGCTTATTACGCCTGCTACTTACATAAATAAAGCCACTCGGTGGTGCATGTTTATATCAGGATTAAACACTCATTACTAATATCAAGTGTCCAAAGTACATTATTACAGAAAATTTGGCTAGATCTCCTTTTACAAAGTTGCTAAATAAAATTACACATAAGAAAATTGTCTTGATGCATAAATTAGACAGTCACCGTATGGAAAGGTTTCTGACTTTTGACCCTACTGTTGGTCTTGCAGTATACACTGCTCATTATGAACACTCTTAATCCACTGGGAGTGCTCCATGTTAACTCTATTGTGAGGATGTAATGTCAGAGCAAAGCTGACACACAGGAGATGTAGAGTAGATGAGAATGTAAATTAACTCACTTGAGTTCTGTTCTTGCAAAAAGAACAGTAGAGTTTTTGCAAAATACAAGAACAAGTATAACAAAACTTTGGCAGGGTCATATTTAAGGGGCATGCTAATTTAGTTTAGAACTTTTGCACTTGCTTGTGTCAGTCCCATTTACATGTCACTCAGTTTCTATGGAAAATGTTAGATTATCCTTAAATATTTAAGAAAAAATGAATAAATAGCATTGAGTTCACCTTTAGGTAGTTATTTTGTCTTCTCTTGGCCATAGAAGTCTTTAAATGTTTGATCCATTATTGTGGCATTTTATCCTAAAACATGTCGCTGTCTTCAGATAAGCACTTGACATGTATGTTTGAATGTGACTATGAGTGGCGTTTATACTGACAAATGTTTACCTGGTAATTTGTCTGGGTTTTGGATTTGTATTCATTACCCAGTCTTCGAACACACTGAACTTATTTATTTACAGAGTTAGCTCCTCAAAATAAGTAATTCACATTTTCATGCTTACATGAACATACTGTATCTTTAACTTACTAACCTCTATATGTTAAGCTTGTTAAATTGTTAATATTTTTTTTTTATTTGATCAGGCATCAAGAAGAAGTCGAAAGTGCCCGGTGTCATGATAACGCAGTTTATGGAGGAACTTCCAGAGGGAATGACAACCCCAGATTTCACACGCAAACCCATTGCTCTAACTATTCAAGAGGGTAAGTCTTCATGTCTCTGAGAGACAGACTCAAGGGCAAATTAAATAAAATTTTTAAAAATATATTTTTTTACTCTCCCATCACAATACTCAAATAAAAAAACACCTTGACGTCAATCACAAATAGCAATAAGCAACATATAGGCTCCAGCAGGGAAGAGCAGCCATCCCTACCACATACAGTATGTTGAGAATACATTATTTAGGAAGAATTAACAGAATTCTCAGACTTCGACATATGACAGAGGCAACAAAACAAAAAGTGGAGCATATACCAAATTATGAAACATAAACAGCATCTTAGCCTAATGTACCAAACAGAACAATCAAAGAAATGCTTGTTCAATTATTTGCACGTGGGTAAAGTTTGAAAATGTGCCATGTATCTGCAACATCTTTACTAAAGAATATAGCAATGAATAATTTGTCACTAATAAGGAAAACTTAATTTCATCCCATTTCAGGTAAACTTGCAGTCTTTAAAGCCATAGTGGTGGGCACCCCAACACCTGCTGTAACATGGAGCAGAGCAAATGGAGAAATACATTATCACCCGGACGTGTGCCTGCAAAAGTATGATGAGGCGTCTCGCGAACATACCATTGAGGTAAGCTTTACATGTAGCAGTTGAGGTATAAATAATGACAATTTGCAACAAATCCTAAAGGCATGGTAAAATTACGTTTCCGTTCAACGAAATGTACCCGCATGTCACGTTTCTGATGCGGATATAAAACATTGATCAGAGTGATCGCACACTGTAAACAGTGTATGAGAGCGACGCTACAGTTTGTAGTCTATTAGTGTGATAATGTACTAAATATAGTGATAAAACAAGCTAAAATAATGATAATGCATTTCCAAACAGTGCATCAATGTCTCTATTGGATGAACAAGCACATCCATTCACTTAAAGTTGGGACTTAGGTGAACTCTGAACTGTGAACCCGCTGGAGCAGCTGGAGATCACAGCGAAACCGTAAACGCATGCTTGAATTCGTTGAGGCTTCAATGGAAGTGAACGGGAGATGGAACGAATATTTGTGTATTGGGAATGTAATGCGACCAGGCCCTAAGACTCAAACTGCTTTCAAAGATAATAAAAATACCATTAACTGTGTGTTTGCGTTTCATTAGTTTCCTAAGGTCACTCCAGAGGATGCTGACACCTACAAGTGCTTTGCAGCAAATGAATATGGAAGAGCTGTTTGTACTGTTGTCTTAAATGTTATTGCAGGTAGGATCCTTATTGTCCTATGAATCACTGTGTTTCTCAAGTGTGTCAGATAATAGTTGCATTATACGTATATCCTCTTATATTCTCTAAGTTGGCATATTTGTACCGAATTGTGACAAACAGGTAATGAACACTAAGGTGATTGTTTGTTTACAGTTGGATTCTCTAAGAGCAAGGAACTTCAAAAGACACAAGGAGAAGGTGAGGTTTCAACTACGTGTTGACGACATTATCTGAGGACGTGTGCTAATTTTACATTTTATTTTGTTTTAGCCAGGCAGTTTGTGTTTGTTGACTGTCAGGTCAAGGCTCGCCATGTTAATGCCAAAGTTATCACAAAAAGAGAGCTAATATACACTGTCTTTGCCCCTGTCAGACACAAATAGCACTCAATAGCAGACAAACTAGCACTGCAATTAAAAACACATTTATCACATTTTCACAAAAGACATTTTTAGGGAATTGGGCAACAAGCTGTGTACAAAGATGAATAGAGGTTGATGGTTTTCATCTAAGCTATCAATACTTGGAATGATGCAGCAGCTCCGTTTCTCTGTGTTACAACCGAGCCCATATATTTTCATAGCAACATGACATTTTATTCATTAATTGGAATTACTGGGAAAAATCTGCCTGTCATGGTGCATCTGTCACATCAGCGCAGTGCCACTGTGCGCTGACACTTGACACATTAATGGCTCTCTTAGAAATTGAATGAAAAATGTGAACATCAGCAACCAGAATCGTGTAAGGCTGCATAAACCCAACACAAAGCGCTCATGTTCACCAGCCCGGATGGTTTGTGATCAGTCGCCTTCATTTTTGTTATAGTTTCCTTTTGCAAGAATATCAAAGGTACTTCAAAGAACAGAAATATCAAGCCAGTTATTTCAGGTTTCTCTGGCATGAGCATTGTTAAGGAGACAGCTTAACGTAATGTTTGATCATTCAGATAATGCGTGAAGAGCAGTATATTATTTGGGCATACAGGGTGTGTGGCAGCAATGAAGATAGGATTGGGCACTCCTCACAGTTGCATTTTATTCAAAAGAAAATAATTTTATGGAGCTGTAATCAAAATATTACACTGTCAAAGTTAAGTTAAGTTAACTAGAACGTGCTATTTTTTGAATACTGTTGAAAAAGACAAAGCATGACCTATACTAAATTCAGTGATGGATTGATATTTTTTTTTATGGGTCTCCAGATGCAGCAGACTTCAGAAAAAAACTGAAAAAACGGTGAGTGAAATATTGTAAAGTTAGCCGTTTTTCTGTTAAAATAAACTGTTATGGTATTTCTTTTTTATGATAGTATGAGAGCAATTGTCTCAGTGAAAATGTGTTGGTGTATTGAGCTTAATGAAATTTCTCTCTATAGTAATCCTGATGGAACACGTGAGGAAAAGCCAATGGAGACAGAGGAGAAGGTCTGGGAAATCCTCCTTAGTGCAGATAAGAAAGACTACGAGCGCATCTGTGCTGAGTACGGTATCACAGACTTCCGCGGCATGCTGAAGAAACTTAATGAAATGAGGAGAGAGCGAGAGGAGGAGATTGCGGAGGTATGTGGCCTTTTGATTCTTCTTGAAATCTACCATAGGCGTGTTCAACAAAAATGTTTCAATATCTTGTTTAGGTCATTTGTTGTTGTTTTGTAGCCTATCTGTTAGATTTTGGTGTCTATCCTATGCTATATAAGCAGATTTAAGTATTTTAAATAATGTTGTGGGTTTTATTATCTATTTATTTCTATTATAGTTTGTTACACAAATCAGTGCACTGAAACATATTGAGGTCAACGACGACGACTGTGCAACAATTGAGTTGGACATGGACCTCAAGGATCCGAGCAGCAAAGTTTTCCTGTACAAGGTGAGGCGTTAACTACTAATTCCAGTGTTATCTTGCTGCATTTTATTATCTATTATCAAAACATGTAACATCTCCCTAAATTCTGCAGGATGGCGTCATGGTTCCATTCACCAAAGAAGAAAGCGATGAAATGAGGCATAGTTTGAAACAAGTGGGCAAGAAATATGTCTTCAAAATTAAAAAACTAGGTTCAGAAGATGCTGGACTCTACTCAGTGGATGTTGAGGGCGTCAATGTTTTCTCCACAGATTTCAAAGGTATGTCCCCAATCACGTGATTAAGATTAGATTAGGCTTAAGTAAATTCAGTTACTTTTCAAGGCCAGCCATCAGTGACCCTGTACAGAATAAGTACAGTATTCTGGATGGGATAAATTGATGAAATTAAACAGCCTGTCTCTGCTTCTTTTATTATCTTTCTGTAACCCTGCAGTAGCTGAAGTTGACTTCGCTGTCAAAATACAGGAGGTTAAGGCAGAAGAACGAGAGGACGCCCTCTTTCAATGTGTCCTAACGGCACCTATGAATGAGATCAGATGGTTTGGCAAAAGCGCCCCACTGTCAAATAGTGAGAAACATGAAATCATTGTATCTGAAGATAAGCTTATCCACAAGTTGATTGTGCGCGACTGTATGCCTTTGGACGCCGGTATCTATGCTGCTGTGGCAGGGATCAAATCCTGCAATGCCTGGCTTGTAGTTGAAGGTGAGAAAATTATAGTCTTCATACTTTTTTATCTTTGGGGATTTTCACGATGCAGATACTTTCCCTTGACACAAAATAATTGTTAAATTCTGAATTTAACATTCAGCTAAAAATTATAAATACATTTGACATATTATCTTTTATAGCTGACAAAAATCCTGCCAACAAGGGCAAGAAGGGAGCTCGCAAAACTACTATGGCTGGAGGCGGTGATGATGGAGATCTGATAAGAATAGCGAAGGAACAGCAGGAAAGATATCAGAAAGAAATGGAAGAAAAAATGGAAATCGCCAAGAAGGCTCAAGCAGAGAGAGAAGTCGCAGATGCAGCTGCCCGAGCAGAGGCTGAAGCAGCTAAAAAGGCAGCGGCTGAAGCCAAAGCTGAGGCTAAAGCTGCGGCTAAGGCTGCTGCAAGGGCCAAGAGGGCAGCAGCTGGCAAGGATGGAGCTGTAAGGAAAACTAAGAAAAAACAAGCTGGTGCCGCTGGGGGTGCAGGCTCTGCTGCAGATGGTGCTGGAGGTGCCAGTGGTGCCAGTGGTGCCGGGGGTGCCAGTGGTGCTGGAGTTGCCGGTGGTGCTGGTGGTGCCGGTGGTGCCGGTGGTGCCGGTGGTGCCGGTGGTGTAGGGGGTGATGGAACTGATGGTGGCAAAGGTGCAGGTGCTGGTATCGGAGCTGGTGGTGGTGGCGGTGGTGGTGGCGGTGGTGCAGGTGGTGAAGGTTGGGGAGAAGATGGAAGTGGAGCTGGAGCTAAAGGTGGAGCTGGGGGTAGAGCTGGAGCTAAAGGTGGAGCTGGGGGCGGAGCTGGAGGCGTTGAAGGTGAAGATTTTGAGGGAGAAGAGGAATACGATTCATTTGAAGATTCTGATGAAGAATTTGAGGGAGATGGAGAAGGAGGAGCGGGAGGAAAAGGAGGACAAGGTGGAGAGGGAGGAGAGGGAGGAGAAGGAGGAGAAGGAGGAGAAGGAGGAGAAGGAGGTGGAGAAGGAGGTGGACAAGGAGGGAAACGCAGAAAACGTGTGAAAGATCGTCAGCTTGTTCCAGATACAGTAATAGGTAAGAATCTAATTCATACTGCAATGTTGAGACACTTAATGACAAAAAAAAAAAACTGCCTCCAAAATGTGGCTGTTATTCTCCTAAATGCAATGCAATACAATATAAACTATTGATTACAATTTAATTTGGGAATTATTATTATTATTATTATTAATAGTACTAGCAGTAGAAAATATTTTTGTGTTTTAATATTAGTCTCTTCTTTATTTCTTTTGTCTACATTTTACAATGATGAGTTTTCACCTCTAGATATTTATTATTTATTACTGTTGTTTGTATTTTCCATATAATTTCAGATTTCTTACAAAAGTCTACTAATTTATTAATCTTTAATCAATATCTTTAATCAATAGAAGAACAATACTTTTATAAAGAATTTTGGATCTAAATGTTTCGAAAAAGGAACTGGTCATGAGTATGCAGGAAGAATGCCACTACATATATCATATTTATGTTAGTCAAGAGTCAAGTCATCATCAGGTCAACATTAATATAATAATAATAGTAAATTATTACATTTAGATATGTGTGACATTCTGTATGAAGTTGCTATTTACTATCACTAATAGGAGATAATAATGATGAGGAAACCACAAATCAACAAGGTGAAAAATCTGGGAAAAAAGGAAAACGTCCCAAAAAGAAAAATGTGGAGGTTGAAGAAGCTGTTGTTGGTAAGAGATATCAAAGGTTGCATGCTGTAGATGATTTACTGACTATTAAAGTCATTTGGGAATGAAAATGACTTTGACGTCACAACTGTAGGAAATTCTAAACCCTCCTTAACTTCGATGCAGCTGCATTAACAATAAATGTAAATAACACTGACCGAATGTAACCACTGACACACTTTACAAAGCAGCACACTGCTCTGCTTTGCAGACCGTACAATTAGCTAGAAGCTCCATGAGGCCCGGGTGAATTTCAAAACGCATTTCAGAAAGGTCTTGTCACGCCTCAGTGAAGGAACTTGCTTTATCCAGGAAGTGTAAGATTGTGGCACAGGTTTAGAGTTTGGAGTCTACAGGTTTACAGCCTACATTAAAAAGTTTAGTTTTCACGTATCCCAGGAAATTTACTTGCTCACATGGTTTTCAGTCCAAAAACAATTGAAAAAAAGGGCTTTAAGTATTAACATGCTTAATAAGTAAATATTTTATTAATAATGTTAACTATCTGCTAGTAGATAGGTAACATTATTAATAAAACATAATTTTATATGTTTATATCTTTATATGTTTGTTTTTGTGCCTCTTCTGAGAAACAGAAAGCAGTACAGCATGTATAGGCTATGCAGAATTCTGCATTCTTTTCGATCTAATCCTTCACTTCAATAAATATAGATCCGTTCTATATTTGTGTTTTGTGCGTAATATGTGTGCTTTCATGTTTGTAGATATGTTTGTCTTCCTGTCATTATAAATAGCTTGTTTAATTCATGTACAAGTTTGTTATGTTAAAGGGTAAAATGGAAAAGGTGAATTACCATCAAAGAAGATAAAAGGCGTGTGTTCATAACAGATTTTGAGATTTGGTAATTTTGAATAACGGAAATAATTAACGACTGTTTCGCAATTAATCATATCATGGACTCATGGAATTTTGCGGAATACAACTAAGTACTACTAAGTATCAGCACTTTTATCACTGGTATTAGTCTGTGTGGTAAAATACTTAGTATGTAGTGAGTATCAATTGCTACATCATAGATACCATGCATCCGTGTAGCAAAATAGCCTTAAATGCAAAGAGAAAAACAATCCACAAGGTCCTCGGGTTAATCAAGTCACTTCACGATGACACCATTATGGAGCCCATCTTGAACAGTGAATAGTTGGATATCACCATTTCCATCACCCTCTTCTTCTGCATTGAAGTTAATGTTTGTTATTTCTGTTGTTGCTGCTGATCTTGTTTTCATGCTCCATGTTGACATTTTAATTGTTATTGTTACTGTTTTCATTAATGTTATTTGTAAGGCATATCCAACAGCAAATGAGAAAGATTGGATTGATGGTAATTATGATGATATCCCCTAAAACTGAAAACCAAAAAACACAGAAGCGAGTGGTGCCAGTGGTGATAATGGCACCGGGCCAACAGCAGGCAATGATGAATCTGCTGAAAATGGTGAGGGTGCAGACGGCGGTGAGCCAGCAGCAGCTGGCAAGCGTTCAGGCCGTGCACAGCAAGGCCCATTGATCGTGGAGACAGTTAGTGGTAAGATTACTGGCGCTGCATTAACTGCTGCATGGGAAGCACTATCACTGAACAAAGTCATTGGATGAGAAGATGACTTTTCCAGTGGTTTGAGGGTTAACATAAAGCGTGTGACCACTGAGCAGAATGCTACGTTTGATCTCTAATTCATCTCGAATTCAGAAAGAGCTGATTTAACCTTGAGAGTGCCTTTAAGAAATGCTAATGAAATTTGATGCACTAATGTTTTTGTCTATAGCAGACAATATAATTGTTTCTTTAGTTGCCATAACAGTGAAATGAATCAAAACACACTTTTGTCTTATGTTTAGTAGACAACAGAACAGCATTGGTTATATTACTTTCTTTCTATGACCTACAGGTTGGATATCAACAGGCAATTTATAGGTCAATATTTGTGTCAACCTGCGTCTCTCACGTATTGTGTTTGCAGACTATGTGAGCGTGTGCGTGCAAGTAATGTTTAAATGCTCCTGTGCTTTATGTTAACAATCGTGCTTGCCTTTTTAAATGTTAATTCAGGATGAGTCGGTGCATTGAGGTTAATTATTTAAATTAGAAACTTCAGAACTGATTGTTTTCTTGATACAACAACTGCAACACTTGTGCGTAGACACACTCTTACTGTATGTTATTTGAAGAAGGAAGACAAGCCAAGCAGACTTTGGAGGATGACCTTGCATTAAATCAATCTCTGCACATTGAAGACTGAATTCAGGTCAAACCAGCAAAATGCTGATTTCTTCCACTGACCAAGGAACTGTCAGTCTTGAATGGGATATTTTATATTTTAAGAGCATATATTTCTTTCAAGAGTAACTAAGTGAACAGAGGCAAACGTAAGCCTCGGTGACGGCATTCTTATGAGCTGTGCCAAGACTTCATCTCTGCAAACTTTCAAGTTGAAGAAGGCCACTCCCAAACAAGACAATCAAGTTACACATGAACCAAGAAGACATCTTCATCAAGTTTCAAATAAACGCAAAATGTGCTCTTCTTACATCCCTTACAAACGTAGATTATATAGTCTCTTCAAATATGATATTTTCTGACATTAAATCTGCATTTTAGCATGTATTTTATAACCAAATGCTATTATAAAATACATGATATCAACAGAAATGCAGAAAAAAAACTGTGATGCTTGACTGTTGAAAAAGTAAGGTAAGTGTGTACATCCATACATGGATGTATGAATTCATTGTAATTGTAGATCCACAATTACAAAAAACTGAAACAACTAAACAACAACTTGTATGCAGATGTCAGCGGTTGGCCCTGTGCATTCACTAACTTACTGGTTGATAAATCCTCAGACCCAGGAGTTCACTTTCATGCTGGGCTTTCTGACTGCAAAGCCATTATTGGAGAGGCAGCAGAGCTGGAGTGTAAAGTGAGCAGTGAAGACTGTGAGGGAATCTGGTACAAAGATGGAGATGAGGTAAGCCCAGGGTCTAAATGTGGTCATTATGTAGCTTTGGTGTTAGTGCCACATAGGAATAGGTGATTATCATGTCTTCATATTCACATTCGAGCTTCAGATGAGATTTCATCAGTTATATGTTTGTTTTTCCAGATTAAATCATCTGAGGGTATAACCATTTCCAAGGAAGGAAGTTTCCACAAGCTAAAAATTCACAAAGTCACAGAGGAATTTGCTGGAAAATATAAATTTGAAGCAGATGGACGGAAGACAGAGGCCTTGATTGTTGTTGAAGGTAAAAATATTTTCCTTACAGAAATGACTTACTTGCATAAATTGGTTGCATCATTCATTAGAGAGTGCTACACATTGCTCGTAAGTTTATCTGAAGTACATAACTAGATAGCATGACACTGCTTAAAATATTTGTCTGTATTCTTTTACCAATCATTGTAGATCCGCCCAGATTTGACACTGAGGAACTGGAGGCATTTAAAACTCCTGTAACTGTGAAAAAAGGACAGAAAGCTACCTTCAAATTACCTTACATTGGACGGGAACCTATAAAAATTCAGTGGTACCTGGATGGTGAAGAGCTTTCGGATGAAGCAAATATCAAGTTAGAGCACTCAGACAGTTACAGCCGTCTGCTTCTAACCAAGCTGCAGCGCAAGGACAGTGGTGAAATCAAGATAAAACTCAAAAATGAGTTTGGCACTGTTGAGGCCTTCAGCCAGCTTGTTGTACTGGGTATGTATACAAACATTTTTATACGGTACTTTGTATGTACTTACACAGTAAGTAGCCTACAAATTACCTGTCTAACTTAGTTATTGTGTTATACTTTAGGTGATGTGTTCAGTACAGATTAATATTCAATATACTACTTGTGACAGACAAACCCACTCCTCCAATGGGACCTCTGGAGATTGTCGAAGCCTCCTCCTCTGGAATTGAATTCAAGTGGAGACCCCCAAAAGACAGCGGTGGCTGTAAGATAGGCAATTATCTCCTTGAACGACAACAAGTTGGCCGCAACACCTGGAAGAAGGTGGGGCCAATTGGTGCAGAGGCCAAATACAAGGACAGTGATGTAGACCACGGCAGGAGGTACTGCTATCGTATCAGAGTGGAGACTGAAATGGGCACCAGTGAGCTGATGGAAACAGAGGACATTCAAGCCGGTACAAAAGGTAAACTCAGATCAACATTATGAAACAGTGTTATCTTAGAAATACCACTTTTTAGTAAAGGTCAGTCACAACAGCATTTAAAATGGCAAAATTTCACAGTAAAATTAATTTCACTATACAGTAGGCTAATAGCTACTAGCTCGCAAGCTTTTTTCCCCTCTTCAGTAACTGTTGATTGAATAAAATGATTGCCATTGTGACCACATAGTGTAAGCCATTAGCTCACCAGCTACAGTAGTTCACCAACTAGCCCTGTGAGTAGTCCCTACATTAACCTCCACCATTAACTGTTTCATGAAATCGCACATATGAATTTTGCTGTGCCACTTTCTGGTGTGACCGTGCCTTTGATTCTTTAGAACAAACCTTTTGTAATTCCAATATTGCTATCAATTCTCCCACAGTACACAAAAAAATGCTACCTTTTAGACCAAGAAATGATTTCCAATCTTTTGTGTACACAGCATACCCTGGACCTCCATCAGCACCAAAGGTTGTCAGTGCCTTCAAGGACTGCATCAACCTCTCTTGGTCTCCTCCAGCCAACACTGGAGGAACCAATATTCTGGGATACAACCTTGAGAAACGCAAGAAGGGCAGCAACCTGTGGGGCCCAGTCAACCCACCTGATGACATGATCAAAGGTTGCTCTATCATTCATACATTATTTCTGTATGATCATGTTATGACAGCCTGTTACAACACAAAGATGACGGTTTAATGAATGCTGTAATTCTTATATTGCATATGTACTTTTCCTATACAGCTAAGGGATTTGGAGTTAAAGATGTGGTCGAGGGCATAGAGTACGAATTCCGTGTTTCAGCCATCAATAACTCCGGAGCGGGTGAATTCAGTACACCATCTGAGTTTGTGTTTGCCAGAGACCCTAAAAGTAGGTGGACATTTAGAAATGATATCACAGTTACTATTTTATCAATACTTCACACAGCCTACAGATTGCAGCACTGAATATGAATCATGTGTTACAGAGCCTCCTGGTAAAGTCATTGAGTTGAAAGTGACAGATTCCACCTACACAAACCTGTGCCTTTCTTGGACCCAACCCAAGGATATTGAGGGGGTTGAGGATGAAGCCAAAGGATATTTTGTGGAGATCAGGCCTGCAGAAAACACAGAATGGGATCGCTGCAATACAAATGCAATAACCATGACTTCCTATACAGTGAAAGGCTTGAAGTCAATGGCCATGTACTGGGTGAGGGTAATTGCTACTAATGATGGAGGAGAGGGAGAGCCACAGGAGCTGGATAATTACATCCTCGCTATGCCCCCTCCTGGTAAGAAACTTCACTTCAAAGTTAGTAATGTTAAACAGTTACATTTAATATTGTGATTACACGGTCTCCACTGCAACAATACACAACAGTCAAACACCCAGTTCATTTTTGACCATATAAATTAGAGTTGTATAACCAATGAATTTCACGTTTCAATTCTTCAACTGGTGTGAACTGATTATGTAGATATTGGGAGGCAAAGAAAAAGTAGGGTTTATTGTCAAAATCCTGATTTAGTTAACCTTAAGAGATTAATACTCTACAAACCCCACTCGGAGTTTTCTTGATCTGGATCACTGAAGCCTGGTTTAAATGATCAAGATAAATGCAATGATGATCTGGGTTTCTACAGCTGTGTTTAACATTTAGCGATTTATTTGGCTTCTCCATCTTATCACCAGTAATGGAAGATGAGAGCACCAAGCAAGACTTTCACTTTCATTTTAGCATTTTAGATCAATATTAAAATATTAAAAATCGTTTATCATTAGATGTTTTGTTTCACAGAGTATCATGCAACTCAAGTTGAGAATGCAACTGCAAACATGGTTCATGAAATCAATAAATTCAATTGGTTGGTGTCAAATGAATAATGCAAATGATTGCAGCAATAATGTATATTATCCTTATTATAACTCATATTTTTTGTAGTTTTGCAGTGGAATCGGGTGATTTTTGTGGTTTTTCCTCTATCCTCAAAAAAGCAATTGTCAACATCAAAATTAATGACAATTAATGACCAACTTTCACCTGGTTGTTCACCTAGTGAGACCACGATTCACGGATGCCAAAATCAAGAGTTTAATGGTGGTGAGAGCAGGAAATTCTGCACGATTCAACATTAACTTTGAGGTAATTTAGGAAGTAATTAAGATGACTCATATCCATGACAAGGCATATATAGTGATCTCATTTTGTCTTCTAAGAAATCTGTCAAAATTATATTTTCATATTCTTTGTAGGCCTCACCTTGGCCTGAGGTCACCTGGCTGAAAGATGGAGTGCCAGTGTCTAAAAAGGTGACCATCAGCAATGCAGAGGGCGCATCCCAGCTTCTGATTCCTTCTGCTGAGCGCTCAGATACTGGAATCTATGCCATCATTGTCAAGAACATTGTCGGCCAAGAATCATTCAGCATTGAAATTAGAGTCACAGGTGAGTTTGATAAAATACTGTACCTTCTTACTGTATAAATTAGTTCCTCCCATTCCATATACTGTAGATAAAAAGAAAAAAAAAACCTTTTGTATTTGAACTCCAGATGAGCCTAAGCCACCAGGTCCTGTGGAGGTTGACGAAAACGTGCCTGGCACAGTGACCGTTTCATGGACCCCATCTCCAGATGAGAAACGTGACGACAGGCTGCACTATATGGTGACTAAACGTGATTCAAGTAAAAGAACATGGCATACTGTTGCAGATCGCATTTTCAACAACAGATTCACAGCCTGCAACATAATGCCGGGCCGAGAATACCAGTTCAGAGTCTATGCAAAGAATGACATGGGCTCCTCCAAACCCTCTGAATCACCAAAGTGGCTGATTACTTGCAAAAAAGGTATGTAAATGTTTATGACTTCCAGTTTCGTCTGAAAGTCGACCAACATCTGTATTTGAAGAAACACTGCATTTTTCACCAAAACACAGGTTTAAGCAAATGCAGTACGTGCATATTAATCACATATTGCCTCTACAAAGCACTAAGGCTACAAGCAAAGTTGAATTGTCTGTGTACTTTCTTTCCCCATGCATCTTTCATAACAATATTCAAGGATCACATCAGCCAATTTACTATATTTATTTGAAAAGACAAAGTATGAAGTATCTTTGACATGTCTTTTTTTCTTTTTTTTATGGCTATCCGTAGAATTTTAATACTCCCAACCACTTGGCCGTCCCATTTTACATTGGCGCACACACAGAAACAGGAAGTGAACATTATTTTTATGTTGCTTTGCTGTTTCGTCATGAAAAACTCGGGACAGAATGTACTTTACCTGTAAATTTCCAATCATACTGTACCTGTAGCACCACCATCAGGCCAATGCTGAAACATACTCTTATGATTACGATTCTAATTTGATGCAATGCATATCTGCTTTCTTCCAGAAAAGTTCACTGTGAACATGCCAGAAACAAAGGCCTGTAATCTACAGTGTCCTCCCAAGTTTCTTGTCCCATTGAAAATGCACACTGCTCCTCAAGGGTATGAATGCTACATGAGCTGTGCTATAAAAGGGGATCCGACACCTCATGTGACATGGCTCCGCAACAGTATCAGTCTGAATACCAACACTAACTACTTCATCTCCAACACCTGTGGAGTCTGTTCTCTGCTCATATTGAGGGTTGGACCTAAAGACACCGGGGAGTACAAGATTGTTGCAGAAAACTCTATGGGGAGGGCCGAGTGCTCCACTAAACTGACAGTCAGAGGTAAATCAGTGTACCTGTATTTTAAAGATGCTGTCATTCTGCATTGATATGCATGTTATACAGTGATGATCTTTGAAATCTGAAACTAATAACAGTTATTAATAACTAATAACTGTCTTTTCTTTTTTCCAGAATAACTGAACAAACTGAAGATGGTAAAATTGCTCTAAAACCCTAGCACCAAGTTGTTGGTAATTCACATACTACATCTTTAGAGTTTAGCAAAATGTAGAATGTAATATTTTTAATATTGTCCGTGATACCTTCCTTTTAGGTTGTTGACTATTTGAACTTAAAACTCACAGTAAGGTCTTAGGCATGCAAATGTTATGAAATAAAAAACACAAACATGTTTTGTTTGTTTTGATTTAAATTGTGCAATCTCAATAAAGTGGAAGCTTGAAATACTAATGTGCAATCTTGCATATATTAACTGTAATAATATGCATGTTAAACAGCAAAACCATTTACAGTATAGGACACTGTGTAGTAGTGATTTATTGATTTTAAAAGTGCTATTTTAAGGTGTTTGTCTAAAGCTTATGGATCTGCTTGTGTCTTTCTCAGTGAATTTTTAGATGCAGGTTTCTGTTCTTGTGTATAGCGATTGTTTGGTTGCAATTGATATTTTTCCGTAACTGTGGATTTGCAATCTTCCCCTCAATTGAAACTGAGATGAGAAAAAATACCAACATGAAAAATTGATATGTACCGTCTGCTTGTTACAGTCTGTTCTACATATGAAAATACGTGTGGGTTTGGTGTAAATAAATATTTCATACTGCTGTTGTGATGTGGAATTTTTAATCTTACCTGCGTGTCACTTTGAAAAACAGTTAACACATGTATATACATGTATGGTGATAGACTTGGGCGTATATTGTGGCCATGGGTCGAGCCTTAACATAGCCAGCAAGTATCAAAATTCATACCACTTGTTCACCTTCATGAAGGTTTATGTGAATAATTTATGTCCAGTCTTCTTGTATTACCTCTCCAAGCATGTTTGTGGGGTCAGATATTAGTACAAGTTTAGAGACACTGAAGGAGAGAGGGTGAACTGTGACACCCCAAGCTAAAACATGACTGACCAGTGCAGGATGACACTTCTCAGTTTCAAAAATAAATGCTTACCACAGTGCTTAAATAAATGCTACTATGTTATGCTACTTATGTCTGTTCTGTTTCAGTCTAATGAGACAGTAGAAAATAACTGTGGCTCATTAGTATTAGAATGAGGTTTAGTTTGTTTTGTTTGCTTTTTGTGTGATATGTCCAGAGCAGTGTCAGAGTAAATCAGAACATTCATGCAAATTGTCTAATTTCTGGGATAGACTTTCAGCATAAAATTATGGTTCATTAATTCTGACATTTCTAAACATGTTTTATAAATGTTTCTGAAACAAACTAATGCAAGGAGCTAAAAAAAAATAAATCTGAATTTAATTGACACTTACCTTTTGTTAAATGTTGGGAGGAAGATCAGGCAAGTCTACATGTACAATTAAGCTAATGGAAAAGCAACTCAACCCATGGCACTTCTATGTCACTTCTCAAGAGACTTTTTAATAAGAGCAGCCAAAAGCACCCTGCTGCAGCACTAAAGCTGAAATTCCAGTTTTGAGGGAGGGATTTGAAAGCTTCACTGCTGCATTTCCTCTGGTGCCCCCCTTTCAAGAACCTATAGCACTTCAGGGCCAAAGTGAATGCCAGTAAACCTATCCCCCCAAAAAGCAGTGGGTTAGGTTGCTCTGGGTGTCTCTGAAAGGCTTTATTGCCTCTCAAAACGAAGAGCCCACACTCAAGAATCAGCTGGAACCTGGCTGGCAACACACAGCAGAGAACAGCAGTTTAATTGAAAACAAATAGTAAGTACATTTACATTTACTGGGCGAATTCCTAATATGGATTTCATAAAAATCTTTTTTATTCTGTAAGCCAATTTATGTAAAGGTGCATTATGTTCTATGTGTTAATCTGACATTAGTTTGCATGTAACTGTATATTAACCTTAGGTATAAAAGCTAATGAGATCTCACTAGTTAGCCTGTCGGAATCCTTAAGGAATGCTAACAGCAGTTCATATGATTCCAGTATGTCTAAAGTTTAATATGATGAAGAACCAATATGATGAGCTGTAATAATGTTGTTTATGATACATGTTTTTAGGCAAGCAGACTTATCTAAGCTTGATGAGAAATAATACAAATATAAAAACGTTGAAGAAAGATCAAAATCAGACTAATGACTGTGTAGGCAGTAGTGGTAACTGAGTCAAACTATAGCTGCACCAACAGACACTTTACATACAAACGTATTCATGTATTCACATTAAAATCCCTCCTACACTTCACTCCTGCAAAGATCAACGGTAAGGGTTACAGTATGTTGCTTGTTTTATTTAGTATTTTATCACAAAAAATGACAAAGTAAAAGTATATGTTCTGCTACGAAATGCGGCTCTAAGATTTAGGACATAGGCCTGACAAGTTATTCATAAATCAGTTCACTCATAACACCCTTGGCAGAGCTATTTTCTCTCTGAGATAAATATAGCTTCACAGCAGCGCACCGAGACTGCAAAACCGCTAAATATGCAGGTACTTCATCAACTAACAGAACTCAGCATAATTTGGTTTAATTAAATGTAATATTAATAGTTTAAGTGGCTATCAAATTTAATCCAAGAACAAAATGCTTCTGTCATTAGACTAATGGGATCATAAAAATGAAGGAAGATTAACAGAAGCACCAATGCTAACATTAGTTTATACTTGAGCATTCAAGATACAATAAGACGTTTACATCACATATATGAAGAAGTGATATTCACATATATGATATTTAATCTAATTTTGATTCCACATCTCAAATTAAATCTTAATTAAAGGAAAGCACTTAAAGTATAAATAAATGATTTTCTGAATGAAACCTTTTGTCAGTCTTAAAAATATGACACTGTATCTTATGATTTCATATATCACTATGCTAATGTGACCTTTTTAGTCTTTGAGATTAAATATTTTGTAATAATAATTATTAATAATAACTAAATAATTAGTACCTTAGTGTAAAAAAATATTTTACATACTTGTTGGAATGCTTCCCAACATTTTCTTAACTTGTCATGTACAATATCTTGATAAGTGGTGACAGAAGCTTGCTCCTAAAGCATTAGCTATGGAGCCTGGAGCATGGAGCCTTACTCATTACACACTTCTGCAGAAGTTAATTATGAATTGATTTAAGTGATTAAGGTGATACTTGATAATCAAAATTACCATTTTATAGTTTCAGAACAAGAAAAAAGGGAAAATAAGTTATTTTTAAGCACCCAAATCTTAACATTTTCCTGTGGTGGTACCTTTTCTACAGTGTTTTATATTTTCACCATTTCTTCAGATTATTCAGGTCTGAAAAGAAAGCAGAAGCTAAATACAAAGATGGTTATGACTAATGTTACATTTGCAGTCAGCCACTTGCGTCACTTCCCGAGTCATGATAGATAGTTTTATGAGGTATGTGACCTACTGCCTGCAAAATTAGGCTGGTCGCTTGCAGGAATCTACGAAGGGAATGTTAAGTATTTTGTGATCACAGGAATTCTTTCATTTATAGCACAGATAGAGTTACTAACTCAGGGACCCTAACACCATTTGCGATACAGATCTTACTGTCATTGTTTAACACTGACGTCCCACAATGCAACATAATATTATTTAGCCCACTTTTTCTAATTGGAGGGAGGAATAAATTGTGTCCCACTAAATCTTTACTGTCTCTCCAAGGATAGGCTTTACTTAAAAATGGATCAACACCATGTCGGCATACTGCCTTAAGACACTAGTTAAAACAATGAGAGGTGATACTGTATACATTGCACATTCAGACCATCCGGAAGAGATTAACTGCATGTCAGACATATGGGTATTCTTATGGTTACTAACAGTGGTCACACCATGCTAACAGCTCCAGACTACATTGGAATTCTAGGATATGTGGGGAACTGTGGGAAATGTGAAAAATAACCCAATTATACAATCCAACCAAACAACAAAGTGAAACCCAATTAAAATGGTATACAAGTGAACCAAACATTGTTGCCTTATTAAGTATTAAGTGTTTTAAAAGTGCATTATGATATTTTTGCATGCACAGAGAAGCAGTTGTCTCAATCAAGATGTTTAAAATACGTAAAGCCAAGGATGAGGAGCCAACTGCTCCAGGGCAGGGTAAGTAACTAAAGTTTGACTATCCACCATCAACTGTAAATTACTGCCAAACAATAAAATATGTGATCAAAACTTAATGCATACTGTACAGTATAGACTTTTCTGAGACATAATATGAACTTAAATTGTATCAATGCCATCAAATCAGATTGTCACATTCATAAATTCCACATTTGTAAATAATGCAATTTATCTAATTCAATGACAGTGAAAATTAAAAAGAAGTCAAGGGTGCCTGGAGTTATGATTACCCAGTATGTGGAAGAACTACCTGAAGGCATGACCACCCCAGACTTCACTAGGAAACCCATTGCTCTAACTATTCAAGAAGGTAAGGTAAAATACCACCTCTAATCACATGCAAAACCTAATGTCTCTTTGACTTTTTAAGATAATAACATAACAGTACATTCTTCTTGCCATTTCTGTAGGAAAATTGGCTATCTTCAGAGCAGTAGTTACTGGCAAACCAACACCAACTGTGACCTGGATGAGGAACGATGGGGAAATTGATGAAGAAAGGTGCAAAATCGTCCACGATGCAAGTTCTGGTGAACACCAACTACAGGTGGGATCACTGACCATGTCTCATAAGGAATACTTATTCAAATAACTTAAAATCTAAACAAGATCAATAAATCAGTCGGAATGATCAGTAGGCCATCTTGCACTATCCTGGTTTTGCACTGATAATGTTGTATTGTTTGATAGATGCCTGATGTATCCGTGGATCAAGCTGACACCTACAAGTGTTTTGCCAGAAATGAATATGGAAAAGCAGTTGTAACTGCTGCTCTTAATATTATTGAGGGTCAGTTACTTACTTTTGTCCCATTATACTTTAAATCAAAACAAATTATTAAGATAAATTACATCAGTCTCACTTCACTTCAATTTCTTCCATTGTAGTTGGCTATAAAAAGAGCAGAGCCATGCAACAATCAAGAACAGGTACACACCCTACATTTAATCTATAATAATGCATTGTCAATCATTCATTGAATGAAAGTTGTAACCATGCTGCTGGTTTTGTTGTAGCTGTCCGAGAGACACCTGAGGACTTCAAAAAGGCATTAAAAAATAAGTAAGTAGTACGCTGACGGATTGTCAAAAGTACATGACAGTGTTTTTTTTGTTGTTGTTGTTTTGTTTTTTCCGTATCCATGTATTATTATTACCCTAGTGTTGGATAATATATTTTTTTTGTAGGGTTGACATTGAGGCAAAAGAAGAGAAAAAAACAGAAATCGATGACAAGTTTTGGGAACTGTTGTTGAGTGCAGACAAGAAAGATTACGAGTCCATCTGTAATCAGTATGGTGTCACTGATTTTCGTGGGATGCTGAAGAAACTAAGTGAGAAGAAGATGGAAAGGGAGCAAGAGCAAGAAAGGGTATGTTCAGCTTCATCTAAATGTAAATATAAGGCATCTTCACAGCCTAACATCTACAATAATATGAATGAATACCATAATGAAAGAAATACAAACTCTAAAATTAATTTTCAGTGTTAAAGTTTTTTTTTCCTAATTCCAATTACTTCAGGTTGTTGAAAGACTATGCAACCTAAAGCCCATTGAAATGAGAGCTGATGGTGGTGCGGAGTTTGAACTTGAAATGTCACTTAAAGACCCTACCAGCAAAATCTTCTTATTCAAGGTGAGATGTTCTTAAAATATTTACCTTTTCTCAATGGTGAATAAATTGCACGAAAACAAAGAAAGTCATATTACATAGTCTGCAACACAGACACATTCACATGCTCGCTACATATTGCTCCATCATTTACGACTGCTTATGTTTAAACAGGATGGAGTTATGATTCCTTTTGAAGCTGACACAGAGATAAAACATGGACTGAAACAGGTGGGAAAGAGGTTTGTGTTTAGCATCAATGGTGTTGACCCCGAAGATGCAGGATTATACCAAGTGGAGGTTGATGGAGTTAAGATCTTCTCGACTGACTTCAAGCGTAAGATGATGCATCAAATTAATTATCTACACACTGTACTATAACATGTACACAATGCCATACCACAGTCAAAAAGAGCTACAGTTGTACATGAATTATGACAGGAAATAGGAGGAACCATGTTATGCTATAATTTTGCGCTTCTCTAGCTCCCCCTGTGGACTTCTTGGTCAAGATTCAAGACGTGACAGCAGAGGAAAGAGAGGACGCTGTGTTTGAGTGTGTCGTCTCACAGCCCCTGAAAAAGTTGACTTGGATGGGAAAGAATATCACACTGGAGCAAGGGGACAAATATGACATCATTGTGTCAGAGGACATGCTGATTCACACATTGGTGGTGAAGGACTGCATGCTATTGGACAAAGGAATTTATGCGGCTGTGGCTGGACTTTCATCCTGCAGTGCCTGGCTTATAGTGGAAGGTACTGTTTACATATCTTTTCAGACTGTTCACCACAAGTTTATCAAACATTGAAAATGTCCCATAAAGCATTAAAAATGTCCTGGTACTGTGTATTTCCCATTAGCTGACAATGATCCAAACACACGCGGAAAGAAGAAAGTTCGCAAAACAACCAGAGCAGGCGGTGGTGGAGAAGATCTTTTGAGGATTGCTGAGGAGCAACAGGCTAAGATACAGAAAGAGAGAGAGGAGTTGATTGCAAAGGCGAAGGCTGAGGCAGAAGCTGCAGCTGCAGCAGCTGCAGCAGCTGCCGCGGCTGCAGCTGAGAAAGCAGAAGCCGAAGCGAAAGCAAAGGCAGAAGCAGAGGCCAAAGCTAAAGCTAAAGCAAAAGCGAAGCCAAAGGCAAAGGCAAAGGCAAAGGCAAAGGTAAAGGCAAAGGCAAAGGCAGAAGCGGGAGAAGGCGCAGATACAGCAGATGCAACCACTGTTGGAGAGGAGATAGAGGAAGAGGAAGAGGATGAAGAAGTGTCAGAATCAGATGAACCATCAGAACCCAAGCAGGAGGTACAAGCAAAGGAGGGAGAGGCTCCTGCTCAAGTTGCTGATACTGAAGAAGAAGAGGAGGCTGTTCAAGAGAAAAGAAAGAGAGTGAGAGCAGGCCCACTTGTCCCTGATACAGTCATTGGTAAGATGCATCAGAACATTGTAATTAAATTCTAAGTGCTGCCATGTTGTTCATATATTCCTGTTCCCAGTTAACAGTAATGTTGTGTTTCCTTTAGACCCAGGAGTATACTTCACTGGCGGACTGTCAGATGTAACTGCCATCATTGGTACTGACACAGAACTGGTCTGCAGGCTGAGCAGTGAGGAGTGTGATGGAGTCTGGTACAAAGATGGAGAAGAGGTGAGGAACCTATGAGTTGATAGAGTAATAGCTTTCTCCTCTAAGTTTCTGATATTTAAGTGTGTTTACATTTGTGCGTATGTGTGCATTTCAGATAACAGCTACAGATGATATCTGTATTGTTAAAGATGGGACTTATCGCAAACTAATTATTAAAAACTGCAAAGAAGATGATGCTGGAAAGTACAGATGTGAAGCTGATGGGCGTAAAACAGAAGCTGTGCTAAATGTTGAAGGTACTGTAATTAGAAACAATTTGAGGTACTCCAACTCAAGCAAAACAAAAGCGTAGCCACTGTGAAAATGTGTAAAACATTATTCTTTCTAGCTCTGCATTACAGTAAGTCTCAGTTTGAAAAGATGTGCCTTTTTCCTACTAGATCCTCCAAGAATTAACACTGATGACCTCACCGAGTTCATAAAACCTGTTGTAATCAGAACTGGGAAAGATGCAGCCTTCAAGTTGTCCTTTGTTGGCCGGGAACCCATGAAGATCCAGTGGTACAATGAGGGTGAAGAGTTGTTGGAGGACACCCATATCAGGATCGAGAAGTCTGCCTCACACAGCCGGCTGCTGCTAACCAAGTGCCAGCGCAAAACCACAGGAGAAATTAAGATTAAGATTAAAAATGAATGTGGAACAACCGAAGCCATCTCACAGCTCGTTGTATTAGGTAAGGTTTGTACACTGTATGTTAAGAACTGCATGTTCCAAATTTGTATGAATGTTATATACATAATATAAGACATGGATGTGAGCGGTTTATTCTTTTGTCTTACTACAGATAAACCAACACCACCCCTAGGCCCAGAGGATATCATTGAAAGTTCGGCCAATTGCATTGAGTTCAAATGGAGGCCTCCTAAAGATAATGGAGGTTCCCCTATCACAGACTACATCCTGGAGCGCCAGCAAATTGGCCGAAACAGCTGGAAGAAATTAGGCAAGATTGGGCCAGAGCCTAAATACAGGGACACTGATGTGGATCATGGCAGAAAGTACTGCTACCACATCAGGGCAGAAACTGATCAAGGCATCAGTGAAATGATGGAGACCGATGACATTCAGGCAGGGACAAAGGGTGAGCCTACTTACAAGCACAGCAACATATACAGTGTCTCAATTACAGTGGGCGTTATAAAAAAAATGGCTTTGTGTGGGCCAGTTAAAAAGTGTCAGTTTTTTCTATTTTATCATTCTTTCAGCATACCCTGGACCTCCTTCTACACCTAAAATTGTCAGTGCTTTCAAAGACTGCATCAATCTTGCTTGGTCTGCACCCGCTAATACGGGAGGAACCAACATTTTGGGATATAACGTGGAGAAACGCAAGAAAGGCAGTAATCTGTGGGGCCAAGTCAACCCACCCGATGAGCCCATCAAAGGTAAGGCCATTTTAGAACTATTGACCATGTTCAAAATATAATGTATTTGTTTATGGTTCGAATACAGATGTGACATTGTCAAGTGAAATGTGCTTTCTTTCTCAAACTACAGAAGCGAAGAATTATTTTTATATTTAATAATCTTAACTACAGTGTTTGACATGCCAACAGAGAAAAAGTATGCAGTGAAGGATGTTGTTGAAGGCTTAGAGTATGAGTTCCGTGTATCAGCTATCAACATTTCTGGTGCTGGAGAGGCAAGTGCTCCTTCTGAATTTGTGATTGCAAGAGATCCAAAGAGTGAGTAATAAGCCGATAAAAGCTATATTGTTATTATCTCAATGCTTAATTGCACATATCTCAACCCTTAAATGCTTAATTGTTTACACTTTCAGAGCCCCCTGGTAAAGTCATTGACCTGAAGGTGACAGACTCCACATATACCACCTTATCGCTGGGCTGGACCAAACCCACGGAGGAGGAAGGGGTCCAAGATGAGGCCAAAGGATACTTTGTGGAGCTCAGACCAGCAGAAAACCCAGAATGGGGTCGCTGTAACTCCAGTGCTATCATTATGACCTCCTATACTATTATGGGTCTGAAGTCTATGGCCATGTACTGGGTAAGAGTTATAGCCACCAATGAGGGTGGAGACGGGGAGCCTCAAGAGTTGGACAACTACATCCTTGCAATGCCTCCTCCAGGTGAGTCTGTGGAAATTGTGAACTGTCTACAGTCAGATTTTGCATTTCACCTTCATTTAATCACTTTTTCTCATTAATTTTGTTGTTTAACTCTTGTCACAGTGAGACCTCAATTCACTGACAAAAAAATTAAAAACTTCATGGTAATGAGAGCTGGGAACTCCACTCGCATCAACTTCAATTTTCAGGTACAGTATAATATTCATAAAAAAACTTAGGAGCATAAAATCACCAAGGCATTTTATTCAATGTCCTGTCTAAAGTGGCAGATTAGACATTCCTCTGCTGCTCTACAAAAAAGTTTCAATCCATATCTTAGCCCTGTATCTCCTGTTTTCGACAGGCTTCTCCAGTACCAACTATTAATTGGCTCAAGGACGGTCTTCCTGTACCCAAGCATGTGACAGTGAGCAACTCAGACACATCATCACAGTTAATGATCCCCTCATCAGAGCGCAATGACACCGGGATCTACACGATCATTGTTAAGAACCTTGTTGGTCAGGAGACCTCTAGTGTTGAGATAAGAGTCACAGGTACAGTGAAAAAAACATCTCAACTAATTCATAACAAATAAAAGTTAAATGAGTAGCGAAGGTTTAAGGATTTGCAATGTGATATGCTTTCACTTTTTTAGATTATTCCAAAGTTGCTCTAGTTTTTGGAGGAAGCACAAAGGGTTGTCATATTGCCAGAATTAAGAATTTAGGCTTTTTAAAACATGTTATGTTCTTTAAGGTGCAAAGATGCAAAGAAAATTAAGTCAGTGCAAAATGAATAAAGCACATACTATGTTTTATTTACACTGGACTTGAGGGATGCGTGGGGAAAGTTTAAAGAGAGCAAGACTTGGTGTGCTGGCATTGTCATTGAAGTTGGCATCAACATAAAACATCAAGATACTAATAATCCATTCCTACCTGTTTGTAGATGATCCCAAGCCTCCAGGCCCTGTGGAGCTGGAGGAGAACGTGTCGGGAACAGTGACAGTCTCCTGGGGTGCCTCTCCGGATGAGAAGAAAGACGACAGGCTGCACTACATGATCACCAAGCGTGATTCTGTAAAGCGTACTTGGCAAACTGTGGCCGACCATCTCTTCAATAACAAGTTCACTGTCATCAATATCATGCCGGGAAGACAGTATAAGTTCCGGGTCTATACCAAGAATGACATGGGGCTCTCCAAACCCTCTGAGTCAGCAACCTGGGAAGTGAAGAGAAGAAAAGGCAGGTTTAACAATGTGATTCAAAACTGTGTAATATGGAGCTGAAACAATTAGCTATTATTCAATTCGTTGATCAACTAAATATCTAATTTTGATATCTGATTAATCGTTTCAGCTGTTTATAAAATATGTCATATTTGCTGATTTAACTCCTAAAATGTGAGGATTTGCTGCCTTTCTGTGCTTTATATTATTTTAAATTGAATGAATTTGGGTTTTGGACTGTCAGTCAGACAAAACAAGACATGTGGGCTCTCCAAACTTGTGATGGGCATTTTAACTATTTTTCTCAGTTTTCAAAGACTAAACAATTAATTGATTAATCGGAGGAATAATCAACAGAATAATTGGCAATGAAAATAATTGTTTGTTGCAGCCCTAGTGTAGTTTAAAAGGCATCAAAGCATGTCTAAATAGATGTAGATGAGTAAAGAGTTACAAATGAATTAGTGGATTAATCTAGGTCTAGCCAAAGAAAATGAATTGGCAACTATTTTGATTATGATTATGATAGTGAATGATATATCTTTGGGTTTTGGACTGTCGGTCTAACAAATCAAGCAATTTGAACGAATCACTTTGAGCTCTGAGAAGTTGAGGTGGGCCTTACCATCCTTACCTTTTTACATTTCATAGACTAGACAATCAAGAAAATAATTGGCAGATTAATCGATAATGAAAATAATCGTTAGTAGAAGCCCTAGATGTGTACAAATCCGTTTGCCAGAAACAAGTGAATATATGTATATAATTAATAAGAGCATAATAGGAGGGACAATTTCAAAGAACAAACAAAAAATGCCTCCCAAAGACAATTAAAGAATATCAACTGGCTGAGTGAGAGGTGTCACCTTAACATGTTTTTTTTGGTATATGGGTAACGCAAACTGCAAGGTTATCATGGCTAATGAATGTTTTGTTTGCCTTATGTACATGCAATGCACCATGAAAGGCAAAGCATTTTATATTTCTGCATATTCCATTGTAGACACTGAAGGGAGATAAGTGAGTCAACTAACAGATGACTTATGAGAATAAAGAAGTGAAAAGGGTATCCATCTTTATGTTTTACATACTTTTAACTTTTCTTTCCTTTTTCTTGTGTCCTTCTAGAAACCTTTACTTTGAACCTTCCTGCCTCTAAGGACTGCAACTTTGAGACGCCTCCCTCATTCTCTGTTCCGCTAAAAATGCACAAAAGCCCAGAGAGCTACGAGTGCTACATGAGTTGTGCAGTGACAGGAAATCCCAGACCCCATGTTACCTGGTACAGAAATAACATCAGCCTCAACACCAACACCAACTACTACATCACTAACACATGTGGCGTCTGCTCCATGGTGATACTCAAAGTTGGGTCCAAGGACTGTGGGAATTACTCTGTAATTGCAGAAAATCCCCTGGGCAGAGTGGAGTGTTCAACTAAACTTGTTGTTCAAGGTAAAAACACATCCAAAATTATTTGTTGCATCTTGAATTCTACTCTTCCTGCTATATGTTTTAATTATTCCTTTCTCTCTCTTCTGCTTCAGATTAGGATGATGCAGTGTGCCTGAACTCCTGAAGATGCCTGTTCCATTTAAATGAATGGAATGAAAAGGATTTGCCCGTTTGAAACCTGCTGTCATCTGTGCTTTTTTTTGTGAATTACTGCATTAATGTGTTTAAATATAGTGTGAGGAAGAAAACAAAGGATGAAAGAGAGAAAGAAAGGAAGAGCTCTTATAACTACCCACAAAAGATTTAACATTAATTATATGCTTGCACCCAAACATGTTTATTTATTGCCCTAATTTTCCCTGAGCTGTGATTATAGTTACCTTCCTCTGCTGTTTTCTGAATAAGACAGAACATCTGCTGGTTTCTCTAAAGTTACTACCTCATGGAAAATTGATGATATGACAATATGGATATAACTGAGTATGTTTTAGTGTTTCAATCATTAATCATTATGCCTGAATGTAAATAAATCCTACCTGTTCAACAGTGAACTGTCTTACTTGACTATCTTTAACCTACATTTAATCATGAGCTTGTCACTTGATGTATACCAAGACTAAGAATCATCCTCCAGGATTCATTCTCTGGGTACCATGGATGTTTTGTTTTTTTAAATTTCATGGCAATACATCAAACTGTGGTCAGGACATCTCACTAAAAAACAAAACTGTCAATGTCATAGAGGCTAGACGAAAAGTCAGGGGATCACCAAATACAGTGGGATTCATCCTCTAGGGACCACGAATGCCTGTACAAAATTTAATAGCAATCCACCCAGTAGATGTTGAGATACTTCAGTGGTGGACCAAAAGACCGGCATTGCCATCCACTGAGCCACACCTCTAGCCTTGCAAAAAAACAACAACAATAAGATGTCCTGGCTACAATGTCTGTGCTCCAAGATGTCAATACACAGACTCAGGCACTGGCCTCATCTCTGCCCATATGTATTGTTGCATTCAGGTGCAATTCAACCATTCATAAAAGGCTAAGTAAATGGTAGATGGCTGCATTTATACAGCGCTTTTATCCAAAGCGCTTTACAAGGTTTTTGCCTCTCATTGACCCATTCACGCACCCTACCCACCCAGCTATGAAGCAGGGTGCCAGGAGCAATTTGGGCTTCAGTGTCTTGCCCAAGGACACTTTAACATCAAGTGTTAACTCTAACCCATCAAGGTCCACATTTCTCCATAAAGGTGTTATTTTTCAAGTAACTATTCAAGTAACTATGTATATTATATTATATTATATTATTATATATTAACTATATATTTTTTGGCTATACTTAACCAGTATTTGTCTATGAAATGGCTTGTTTGCTCCAATCACATTCAGTTTATCACATAGCCCTGGCATACTGTGAGGCATTTATTGTGCCTTTCCATTTTGTAACTTCACGTGCACTGCTTCCGCTTTGCCAACTGTTGCATGGCTTCAAATTTCTCTTTTACTGCGAGCATGTGTTTGCACGCTTTCAGAGGATACTGCGAGTCTATTATGGAAAGTCATAAATGATAAAATTTCATGTGCATGACTAAGTGCAACCTTGCAAACAACTGTGCATCTTCCTGTGTAAAGTCATAGGACACACTCATATTATCAACAGCCATATGGCATCCTGTTATTATGGACACAACTCTCTTTACTGGGAGTTTATTGTTCTAGACTTTGACATTTAAAGGCCTCTAACCACATGCCAAAAGTATTTAGCAATTCCTTGTAGTGATATACTAAGAAAAAACATTACAAATATTGGCTGTTGCTTAATATACAGTGCAAAAGAGGTTTCCTTTAATCTGACAAATTAAGACACCTTCTTCCTTTGACAACATGAAATAATGAATGCTGTAGATGCTTTTTCATCACTTAGCCATACAGTTTTAACCATTTTAGTGTAGTTTAATTCTAATAATTATTTATAGTATTGATTATAGCGAGTCGGTCAGTGCAGTGTACTTTCCTATGAAAATAAACCCAAAAATGAAAAGGTTGCCAACACAAATGGGGTTACCTTTGTCCATGTTGCATTGGATCGGTCAGGTTGTTTTGTCATTGTTTTGCAGGGTATAGAATTCATAGCTCCTGACTTCAGTGACCTCTTGCAATAAATGCCTCCAAGAACATCAAGCCTCTCATATCAGCTTCCCATGCCTGAGAACAGTCATAGTTCCTGTGCCATGCAGCCGCTTTTATTACACTGCTTGAAATATCCACACACACACACACAATCGTGCTCAAATTGAGCATAGCTCTGTTATTACTAAGACCACAATAACTGGGTTGTAGTTTAAAGTTCCTGCAACCCATGACTCCATGAGGAATCTGAATGATTTTTCACATGTAAGTAAATATCTTTAAGGTGGTCAGTGTGTATAACAGATTCACAGTACATCTCACATTGTTAAAAAGTATTGCCAAAAAAATTGCTAGCATAAAATCCAACTTGATTTAAAGGTTGTTTTTTTTCTTATAAGGCTGCTGCGGCTCTGACCCAGCAATCCCAAATTATCTGTTAGGTGTACAACTGACTGGTGGTGCTGATTTATAGAAACACTGCTATCACCGTGACTTTTGCACTCAGAATGAAATAATGCTGATGATTGCTGCTCTGTGCCCAAGTTATTTTGTGAAATAAACACAAATCCTATTACCTGTGAATCAAACCTGCAAACTAAGTGACAAAGCAAAGCTAGCCAGTGGCAGTGAAGTAACAATAGGTTGATGACAAAGAACTGTAACTCCTTCGAGGAACTTCCATCCAATTTAACTTTTTCTTGAATAATGTTAATAAAAAAGAAGGTTTACAGGTAAAATGTGAAGAAGAAATACGAGAGCTGCCTTTCAGCCTGACGTGCTCATGTTTTCCCACAACCACTAATCACAGAATTATGTTTGGCCCACCTTATCTTTATACAAGACTGGTGACATATTCACATTACACACTGTTATTTCATTTGATTTCAGCCATCTATTAAAACAACAATTATCTCACTGTACTGTATGTTTGCTCACATCTGGCTGGTCATATCTGTCAGGCTAATAAAATTGAGACTGCAAAGCCATGCCCAAATTATGTGGTAAGATGTGTGGGGTTTTTTTCCATTTTTCTCCATACAGTACAATGTCAACAGTGAGGCTGGTCCTTTATAGAATTCCTTGAGTCATAAAATATATGACAGAGCCCTCTGCTGAGCCATATTTACATTTAAATTAGTTTCAGATAAACCCTAGTCTCTGTGCCTACTAACATTTACAGAAGCTCTGAATAGGTTATAGCTGCTTTACAACAGTATGGCCTTTATTACTTAACAGACTGTTGTTGGCCATCAGCTGAAATAAGAGAGAATTGTTTTCTCCTGCTTTGTTAGAGGTGAAGGCTCGCCAAAATATAACCCTATGTGGTGGTATTTTTTTGTTTGTTTGTTGATTTCAGGACAGATTTGTCCACTGCCAAACATGCCTTAATGCCTTAATGATTGGATATATCTGATATAACACTAGTTGAGGCTGGAAAAAGCACAACTAATATCTCAATCTATAAACATTACAATACAACCTCATTAGATCTCATCTCCAAAGACATGTGTGTGGCACACCTGCTGATTTATGAGATTATACTTCTTAAAGGACCCTGGGCTCACACTGTTATCCATGGATTATGTTTAAAGTTGCTATTCACTAGACTGTTTAGACACCCAATAAACACATTGTATTTTTAGTTGGTGTCAATAGGAGTCATTAGTGCATCTAAACATTAATATAATGTTTTGTTGTTCTCATAAGAGTGTCAGCACGAGCATACTTGGCTGTCAACGCTTAGATCTGACTACAAACTTGTTCTTACTTTCAGCTCCACAATCCAAGCGCGACAATACTGACTGACACAACTGACAATAACAGCCAAAAGAAAAACAAAACTATAAAGACTATACCTAACTTCTACATTTCTCTTGCTAAGGTTTGCCTTGACAAATTTAGGAAGTGAAAGTAATCTGCAAAAGTTGTACATCATCACGCGAGAGGATCAGGATACCAATCATGAGGAGAAACTATTACAAGACAAATTCAACTCAAAGGTAAAATTTCACACAAGCCATATAGCAGACAATAGAGAATCTATGTATTGATATGATAACAATAATTGGCGTAATTACATTTTTCAGACAGAAATAAACATGAATAAGCTCATGCATTTGTTAACAAGACGCCACAGTCATGGTCATCCCACCGTGAGGTTCATAGCCAACCTTGGCTTTCCCTCCTCCCCCTTGCAAGAGGTTGTGATTTATGCCAAAAACAAAAAAGCAATCCCCTTTCTTGGCAGGCACCATGTCTGACAACGTGGGTGCTTGTCACAGAGTCATTGGCATTCCTGTAAGGATTTAATAGCTTGAAGACCAGGGAGGCAACACTCAAATATCAGACTGGGAAGCAGCACCACTCAAGAGGATCACAGGAGTACTGAGGTAAGTTCATCATTCATCTTACATACAGCACCGCTCTTAGGTGGAGGTGTTAAGTATTTAGAGTTGGCTACAGTCTTTAACACAGAACTAATCCTGTGGCTGATTCACTCTTAACATCTAGTCCAAAGATAACATTGAGCTAATGTGGCAAACTGTGGAAAGTGTTTGCCTATAAACACAATTTAGCTGCCTTGTTTAAGTAAGTGCTCCAGTATGTACATGCAGTATTTTAGTTGTCCATCATTCACATTATTTAAAGCATAGTAGAATGGCTTCCAGATTCTGCTGCTCTAATGTTTACTCAAATTTGTATTTTTGTTATTTTTTATTTTGTATTGGTGTTAGTTATAAGGTTTGTGCAAATTTAAATCAGAAGTCATAAAGTTATTAGAGTAATTTCCTGGAGTTCAGAAATGCAAATATATGCTATTGTACACTTCCAATAGCAATAGTGGCTTCTTACAACAGTTCAAATTAACAGCTGAAGTTTGTGTAGTCACCAGATCTTATGCACACTTTATTTGGCAAGGTGGCAGTTATGTTCTGTCACACAAACATATAAGATAGCTTTAATGACTACAGTTTTTACTCAACTAGAAAAATCTACTTTTTAGTAGCATCCTTCTTTTTTCAAACTGCTAGCTTTCATTTTTATATTCACCACAACACTGCCTGGTTTTTGCTTCACCTGTTCACTTGTTTCTCTAGTTTTTACTGCTACTGAAAAATGTATATTGCAGACCATAAAATCTCTGTAACTAAGAAAAAAAAGAGCTTGGTAATAACCCAAATTAAGCAAACCTGCCACTCTCAGCAACTGCGCATGATCGGCATCAACTCCGTAGATAGCCAGATGCTTTCTGAACATGCCCTTAGTAGTGTCTCGCTTTTAATCATTTTTATGATGCTCTCGGTCTCTGAGTATACCGTCCCGTGCTGTATTTCAGCGCTGGTCACATAGGCAGCTGGTAGCATTAACAGCAGCATGCAACACAGGCCACATGAAACCCATAAAAACCAACTCTCACAGCAAGAAGGCTGTTCACTTAGGACCATGTCAGAAGCCAAGTACTCAAAACAAGTTTTAAACAGTCTTAAAACTAGAGTGCAGCTGAAAATGTTGGTTCAACGCAAAAATTTGAACTTCTTACAGTCAGCATTCAAGAGCAAAATAAATCAAGTTCAGTAGCATGCAATTTGTAGTCATGTGAAGTGCTCATCATATTTAGCATATACTGTATACAGTTACAGCATATTTAGCACAACACTTTTTCTGTTACCATATACAGTACCACTTTAAAACATGAAATTATTCAGACAGATTTATTTGCTGTATTAACAAATCAAGTTTGGTACAAATTTAAAACTATGACACGCCAAGAGTTGCAGAGTATTAAAGATCAATTAAGTATCTTTTTTGTGCTCAGAACACTAGAATAAGGGGATCTACAAACTTAAACTTGTGTTTAAACTCGCTATACTGAGCAGGTTTCACCGTAGTACGACTCACTCATCATGTCAACAGTGATTTACAAGCATATTAAGATGTTCGAGATGGGATGTTCACAGTTTTATGTGGCATGTGACCTATCATATGACCATCCAGTTTTCTCATCTTCCAACAGCCGTGGACCATCGACACCCTAGAATATCACGCGCCTATACTGGGTGGTGCTAGGTTTGTACAAATACTTTACATGAGAGAGGTTGCCAAGTATCAATCAATCAATCAATCAATCAATCAAGTTTGTCACATGTAATCATATAAAGTACAATCACAGTGAAATGTAATCCCGCCAGTTCCTTCAATTTGTTTCAATTCCTTCAAAATGTATTGTATTTGCATTGTATTTACCAACAACACTGCGGCAACAGTTTATCAACAGTTTTGTAGAACATTTAATAATGCTGATGAATCTCATGTCATTGCTCATTCAGGTTAATTTTTCTTTCATAGTATGAATCTTCATAACAGGCCTTTTTTCCCCCAATCATAAACTTGATGCATACTTTGGTTGAATTTAACAGCAGCTCTATGAAACGGTTGCAATAATCTGGTATATCTATTCTGTTAATGTTTCTATGAAACTATGTTGGAAAGATGTACAGTTCTTTAGCTTGAATTCAGGATTTAGTTCTGAAACACTGGCTGGCACCTTATGCCAGGAAGCGTCAGTAGCTTATGAGTGATGCGAGCAACAGCGTAGAGCTCTAAAGACAGTAAAGGCGGTTGGTCAGTCGGTCGTTCACCCGGTGAGAGTATGTGTCTGTTTGCCTATTCACCTTGAGGCATAAGGAGCTTTACAACCTCAGTTGATTGCTGCACTTCTTTTACACCCTGCTCTGCTATTAGATCAGAGATGTAAAACTCCGCTCCTGTACAATGCACAATCTAGTCATGCAGTACACTGTGCAGACATATCAAACAGTCCAGTCCAGTTGGGCATTAAGAGTATACAGCTGATAGTGACGACCAGCAGGGCTGTTGGTCATAGTTCTAACTGGTCTTGTGACAAGGAAATGGTTTCAGGGCAGAGAGCCTGTGAATATTCTCATTCATCCAGGTCATAGTTATCTCAAGGAAATTAAATCGAACGCAACTGGATTTTTGGATTTAATTTCCTTGAGATATTCAGGGCAGAGAGTTACAGAGTTCAGACAGCATCAGCAAGATTTAGTTTTAGGAAGCAGATTTTCCCGATCAAGTCTTACATTTACTCTCAGCAATGCACCTGACGAGTACAGTATACCCAGTCTGCAATGGGATTGTTTCAGTCAATTTTCAATCAAACACTTACAAATACACAGTATGTCTGTGTGTGGTGTTGATGTTAGTGGTGCGTGCAGATTACAATCAGTATTTGGGAACATGAGCATCTCCACCAAAGCTATAAATCAAAGACCTGGGACAACAAACAGCACAGACAATAACAGGAAATTCTTGCAGCTGTACCAGAAAATATATTTTAGCTCCAGGCGATGCACTGCCTGTTGTCACAGTCACCTTTACAACAAAACAAACATTTGAACCTACACTGTGATTAAGATGTAAATTCCTGTGTCATGCAATAGAGAACGGCTTGGGAAAGATGAGATTTCAAGCAATTTACTGCAGCTAAAGTCACCCAAAAAATCTAAGGTCCCCGGGGTGATGATTACACATCCAAACATTTTTTCTCTATTTCCTTCTCTATTACCTGGTTCAGGGAGATCTACTTTATCAATTGACGGTCTTGACAATGTCGCGAGTGCCTACATATCGTGGCATCGCACTTTAAAAAATAGGCTGTTGCTCTAATTGCAAGGACTTGTGTCAACTTTAGCTAAATAGCTAGCATTTGCCAAACTTTTAACTAACCTTACTCAGAAGGCCAAGATCCAATTCCAGTGAAAGGTGGAGTTTTCTTGTGAACAAAGTTTCTGTTGTCATTTAGTGTAAATTACGGAAATGCACTGTGTGTATCCTTTGAGGTCTAACAAATGTGTAGGATGCATTTCCTTTATCATAATACATTTTTAATGCAGATTTTTCTTAGTGTTTTGAAACCTTTGAAACCCAAAATGGGGACCTTTAACCGTCAGAGCCAGTTTTTTTACACACAGGGTTATGGTATGTTAGCAAACTTGGCAACATTAGACAAATGCATAATTTCATGTAGAAGTCATATCAGTAAATATTAAATGATTATGGAGAAGATGATGAAGTAAAAGTACTGGAAAGAGCTCACTAAGGCAATACATTATAATCTCTCTACTTGAAGAAAATGAATTTCCCCCTAAGACCAAATAAGGTTAAAATAGCAGGATTAATTCAAATGCTGTATTATAGAAAATGTATTAACTGTATTTTGACATCAGTTTACCATAATTTTAGACAACAGTATCTTCATTAGAATCTGTACTGATGAAAATTACAGATATTACTGGTATTGGTGTGACAGTTACTTTAAAAAAAATCACAGTGCAACAAGCAGATATTAGAGACAGGCAAATGGATCAGTGCAATTATGTACCTCAGTCATGTAAAGTTAACATGCCTAGCATATACAGTAGTTGGCTTTCTAAACAAATAGCAACATTTCTGTAAATCCCCTTAAGCCCCAGCAATACTGAATCCATTACAATTAATGTTCCATCAGTCTATTTTTGAGAAGTGACATTTGTCATTCTAAGTTTAGCAACCATCTGGGTAATGAAAGATTGCTGTGTACTGGTAGAGATCCCTGCTGCGAATGCAACTGACAGATCATAAAAAATGTTAATCTGATAAGCATGTAGTCATTTGAACATCAAGCCGTGCATGCTGCAGCTTAAAGAGGCAACAAAAACCAAACCTTTGAATAGTGATAGTTAAAGCCTGGTAAGAAATTACATCATGAGGTTGACGTGAAATTCTACACTCCAGCTCTAATTTTAAGAGGATTTTATTTTGGGGGAATGTGATAACACTCAGCATACAGTAAGCAGCTGCATGGCTGTAGCCACAGATGATCACGTTTTGTGTCTTTTACTGTATTCTCAGAGTCTGCAGTAGTATCATGGCCAAAGGTTGTGTTTGGCAGAGCTAAAACAGAGACAAAAAGCATATCTGACAGTCAAAACATTTGCTACCATACTAGGTTTTACTTTTGTTTCCTTTTGTAATGTTTGTGCCTGTTTTTGGAGAAGCTGTAACTGTCTTACTTTACATAACATCTTTTTCAACGATACACATTTATGGTTAAATAACACTTAAAAGCTACCAGTAAATTACTAATTGTATTCTGAAAAAAAAGAATCAAAAATTCTTTCTTACTCCTGCTATTTTAATAGATCGGTGGAGACTATACTGATAGTTAAATCCCTTCCATCGTCTATTGCAGTTGGGGAAATCTTGCTGGATCCATCCAGGAATCAAAGAACCCAAGATGTTTAAGAGATCAAAAGTGACGGATGGGACAGCCACTGGCCAAGGTAAGCACTTAAGTGTGAAGTGAAGAAGTGAAGATCCATTTGAAACACAGAGCTGACAAGTAACCAAATAAAACCAGTCATCTGAACCCAGAGGGAAAACTGAGAGAATCCTCTGATTGGATTAGTGGATACTATAAACCTAAAGAAATCTCGTCTTGAATATATTTTTCTCTTTGTTTTAGAAAATTGCTACAAACATTTCATTACTTGTACTAACTTAGGTAGTCATTAAGTCAACTTAGAATGCAGAATGAATGCTTTGGGGAATTTGGGGATGTTAAGGAAGCTATTACAGGTACATGCACTATATGTCCCAGATCCATTAAAAAATATTTCTAAAATATATGTAATACAAAGCTATCTTTAGTAAGTTTGATCTCCTTAACAGACTCTGACAAAGGAATAAGATGATCATTGATTGAATAAGATGACATTTCCAGGTCAGAGTCTAATGGAATTGATAGAATGAGGTTGGCAAAGAGATCTATTTGTGAATAAATCTAAAGGAAATTGTGAACATATCCAATAAATGTTTGCATTATTTGTGTATTTCTATGTTTGTCTGATGCCTCAAATAATTACTTCCTGGCTTTCTCACTTCCTAGACTTTGTCTTTGTGAGACACAGCTGTCTTTTGCTGTAATACTATTTAAATCAGACTGACTTTGTTCAGTAAGTTCATGGCTGCAATTTGTACATTAGCTACTATATTTAGACCGTACAACAGCGTGTACACAGACTATTCAAGGTCAACAGGAGCTCATAAGAGAAGCAGATGAACTTTACAGGCTTAACGCTCCAGTGCACCTGAAAATGAGCAGAAGAATCAGATATTTTCTATATTCACGTGTATTTTTGTGCACTGATATGTTACAGTACACCTGTCCCATTCTATACTGCTGCAACCTGACATGGACAAACAAAAAACACAGTTAAAAAATGCTGAAAATATTACGTTGTTTATCCTGTGCTGATGTGATTTAGCCTCCTCTGCCAAATCTCACAATGTAGCCATTCAGCGCACCAAATGCTGTTCTAGGATTTTATTTCTGGCCCCTCAGTTTAATTATTGAACTCTAATCCATAATCCAATGCTTATACCATGCTGACATGTGCTGTATATGCTCTTTAACATGTGCCTTATCAGGTCCCGATGCAGAGAATTGCAATGGTAGAGAAGGTAGGCTTAGGGGACAAGAGAGAAGCCCTCATCACCTCTCTTTTTTTCTCGACTGCTCACGAAGGCATGAAGAACTGATATGCAATGGATTTTTTAAAATACTCTATGAGCGTACATATAATTTGTGCGTGGATATGTAGGTGCATCACTACATATCTGTTCTCGGGTTGAATTTTAGGCATGTATTTCCAAGGAAAAAGGTTTAAAAGTTATTGAAATTTAAATGTATTGAATATGTAACACAAGAGCGCCTCCTACACCAGAGCCACATACTTACAGATCTGAATGATCATAAACTGATACAGTGAGTAACACTAGACATTCTAATACGTCATGTATTAAAATGTGTTTCCGCATGGTTTATATGGGTGATGATTTTATTACAAAACAACAGATTTTGAGGGTTGGATGTGATCATGATCAGTTTTTTCAGTCTTTTCGCTGTCAAATGTATTGTCTCTGACATCTCATTTTCCAATGCTTACAGTGGGGATCAAGAAAAAATCTAAGGTCCCCGGGGTGATGATTACACAGTTTACCGAGACGCTGCCAGAGGGAAAGAGCCATCCAGACTTCACCCGCAAGCCAATTGCTTTGACCATCCAGGAGGGTAGGACTGATAGTATAAGAATCATTTAAACTTTAATATCACAAAATATTCCAAGGTGAAATTTCCATGATTCTGCATAATGGATTAGATCCATGTGTAATGGGTGTGAGGTTGGACAGAACAGCACAGACTGAGACCAGCGTTGGAACAGTTTAACAGTTTATTCGACAAAGCAGGGTCGCAAAAATCCACAGCAGGTACACTGGAAATAGTCCACACCAGAGCCAGCCAAAACAGTCCACTCTCCAGCAGAAACCTCCGGGGAGGGAATCCAAGAAAGCAGGAGATAGACAAGGGGCGAGCAGGCAGAGGAGTCAGAGACAGAAGGCTGATCTGGTTACNGCGCGAGAGCTTAGCATGCTGCTGAAGACAATCTGGCAGAGACTGAGTGGAATGAGTGGGTATAAATTAGGTGAGGGAACACAGGTGAAGGTGGTTGCACTGATCAGGTGGGAGTGGCCGGCAGGTGAGTGGAAAAGTACTGGCAGAACTGGCAGAAGGGATGGAAGGCCAGGAGCGGATCATGACACCATGACTTTTGTGCTATGGGCCAGTGGGAGCAGAACCTCGCCATTCAACACTGAGACTCCTGTGTCAGTAGGATAAAATTAAACACACACTGACTTCAATTTAAAACAGGGAAAAGTGATAAGATTATCAAAAGTCTATGTTGTTATCATTTTGTAAAAGCTAAATACCCACTGTTTGCATTTACAATGTACAGTGGTGTTATACATACTATAATCATACTAAATAACTGAAATATTTAAATGAATATACAATATTTGCATCTGTTTCCTGTGTTTAAAAAAAAAAGAATATGATATGACTCCGTCTATCTTTTTTTTACAGGCAAATTTGCTTTTTTCAAAGCCATTGTCACTGGAGACCCACAGCCGACCGTAACTTGGAGCAGAAATAATGGAGATGTGTCTGATACGTCAAGATACCAGACTAAATACGATGCCAATTCAAATGAGCATACATTTGAGGCAAGTGATACTGGCTATCAAATCACAGTGATACTGTGCAGCAACATGCTGATATAATGGAACACAAAAATAGATAAATAGAAAGAGGAGAGAAAAAAGAAGCTATTTGATTACAGTACATCAATGTCACTCGGTCCTCTGACCCATCAGTGTGCTTTGCCAATTACTTTTTCAACAATAAGGGGATTTTACTCATCCTGAGAGGAGCACACTCAACAAAGTGAGTCTGATGAAATGGGCTGGACACGTCTTGCCCCATATCCAGTCAACTCACTGCTGCTTGAGATTGAAAATGTAAAAGGAAAGTCATGCTTACACATGAGGAGGCCATCTACCAGTCAATCAGTGTGCAGAGCCTGTAATTGTACTAGAGTATTTCAGTCAAATTGGTCTGTCATGTGCAAGATGTCACAAAGGCATACGTATCCATTTCTATTACTATTCATTGAATAATGCATGGCAGTGATTCCCATTCCAGGATACTATTGAAAACCAGAAAAAAAACAGACCAAGCTTTTAAAGTAACCACAATATCCACTTTTATAAAATGAATAGGTTTTTTGTGATTTGTGATATTGAGCATATAGTAAATAAAATTGACTTGACTTAATAGTGCAAATAATATCAAAATTAAAACCAATACAACTTAAAACCTTTGTGAATGTGACTAATGGTGTTGACTAACAGGTACTTGAGCTGATCTGAGCTGTGTTAGACAAAAAGGTTGGGAACCACTGCTGTATATTATAAAACCTATAGACAAAGCCAACTACTTCACCCACTGGGTCCATTATATTTAGCTTGTCTTATATCTTCCAGATGCCAAATGTTAAGCCAGATCAAGCGGATACCTATAAATGCTTTGCCACAAATGAACATGGACAAGCCATGGTCACAGTTGTTCTGAATGTTATTGAAGGTAAGGACTGTTTGCATAGTCATTTAATCTGACACAGCATGCACACTCAAGTATTCTCCCAAATCTATTTCAAATTGAGCACACTTGGATCCAAATTTGACACTATACTACTTCATACCCTTGAGTCTATTACACTCATTCCAGTACGTATCACTCACTCTGCAGTCCCTCTTGTATGTTGTTTAATTACATGATTGTATTAATAATGTGAGTACCCTCTTTTCTGCTTTCAGTTGGTTTCAAAAAGACAAAAGCCCAGCAACAAGCAGCTGAAGCCACCGATGGGAATTTTAAGACTGTGCTAAAAAGGAGAAGGTGGCGTTTGTGTTACAAATGTTGACGGTCTTCTGTGTTCTATAGATTTCCGTGGTTCTTCAACTAAATGCACCCTATTTTAATTTCCAGTAAGATCCGTCCGAAATCTGAGCAACCTGAGAAAAAGGATGGAGAGATCGATCCAAAGTTTTGGGAGCTCTTACTTAGCGCTGACAAGAAAGACTATGAGAGAATCTGTGCAGAGTTTGGAGTGACTGACTTTCGCTGGATGCTGAAGAAACTAAATGAAATGAAGAAAGAAAGGGAGGAGGAACAAGCTGAGGTTTGTCTTTTTTGATATATGCATATTGATCTTTTGCTTTTTTTCTGATTATAAGGTTTGATGCTGATTATACATGCTTAGGTAAATTCTAAAAAACAAAGTTCACTCCCCTAACAGAAGGCAATTCTGTGACCATTAATTTGAAATAATGCTCATTTACTTTCTACCAGATACTTATTTCCTACTCTGTTTTTTTCCCAGTTTGTCAGAAACCTGTCTAGCCTGAGACCAATTGAGGTCAATGTAGATGGTACTGCATCCTTTGAGATTGACATGGACCTTATTGATCCAAGCAGCTCCATATTCATATACAAGGTAAGCGTGGGGAAAAAAAGAGCAACATAATAGGTCATAAAGTTACACAAATAAATCAACAGGAGTCATTCTCTATGGCCCCTGAACTGCCACAATTAATTTAATTGCAATCTGGCCAGCACTTGTAATGTCAATATACTGTATCTGACACTGGAGTAAGTGCTGGATGGATGGCCAGATGGACATCATTGAGCCCCAGTAAACTCATATCTGAGACACCTTATTATTTTGCTAAGATATTTACAACACAAGCCTTAGTGTGCAGTATATACTATAGCCCTGTTATGGAAGGGAAAGGAAATTACCTTCTGTATTTCCCCCACAGGATGGTGTAATGATTCCGTATACAAAGGAGTTGGGAGATAAGATGAAGCACAGCCTTAAACAAGTGGGGAAAAAGTATATTTTCAGCATGAGGGATCTTATGCCAGATGATGCTGGACTGTACCAGTTGGATGTAGAGGATGTCAACATGTTTTCCACTGACTTTAAAAGTAAGTTTCACACATGCACACATGACAAATTAGTAGCCCTAATTAAAGCAAAATAAGACAATATGTTTGATGCATAACGATAACTCCTAATTAAAATAAACAACATGGACTGTGTTTTTAGTAATTATCATTCATGCAGATGTAACAAACAATTTTCATCTGAAATGAATCACTTGTTATATTTCAGTCCCCATGGTGGATTTTTTGGTGAAAATTCAGGAAGTGAAGGCAATCGAGAGAGAAGATGCTGTTTTTGAGTGTGTCCTGTCAAATCCCTTCTCCAAGATTTTGTGGTTTGGCAAGAATTTGCCGCTGGAACAAGGCGATAAATATGATATCGAGGTTTCAGAAGACAAGCTCATTCACAGGCTGGTGGTCAAAGACTGCATGGTAGTAGACAAAGGAATTTATTCTGTCTGCGCAGGAATAAAATCTTGCAATGCATGGCTCGTCGTTGAAGGTAAGATATTATACTCCACCAAGACTAACTGATAATGTTCAATAATGGATAATCTTAATGGTTTGTAATGGAATAATAACGAGAAAGAATAAGATGCCTGATTCATCTCACCAGTTACCACTTTTCATATCATAACTCACTGCAAATCTATTTTTTTTTTGTTTTCAATTCAGCTGATAAAGATGCGCAAAAGGGCAAAAAATCAGCAAGAAAAACAACAAGGGCAGGAGGATCTGGGATGGACCTGCAGAAGGTTGCCCAAGAGCAACAAACAAAATTAGTGAAGGAGAGAGAGGAGAGGAAAGAACAGATTAAAGCTGCTAAAGAAGCAGCTCCACCTCCACCTGAATCCCCTCCAGCTCCTGGACCCACTAAGGCTCCAGCTGTGGCTGAACCAAAAGACCCTAAACCAAGTAAGAATGCCGAGCACAAGGTTTATGAAACAGGGTGTTGAATTAATTTACAAGGAAACCATTTTGGCAAGGCTACACAATATGAGCAAGGTGATAATGAAAACTGTAATTCTTGACATGAATATTTATATATATTTATTTATTTGGTTATTTTGTGTTTTCATCTTTATGTCATCTTTATTAATTGTAACATCTAACTGATTACGTCTAAATAATTTCAGAAATTGCAATAGTTTGGGGGCAACTTAATAATTACAATAATGGGAAAATTTGTTGTATCAATTTGCATATAATACTTGCTATGATTATTTGTTGATATGGCAAGCACTAACTAGTTCTAATGGTTGATAGGCAAGGACGAACCAGCAGCAGTGGATCCACCGGTTGTGGAGGTAGTACACACTGGTAAGAAACTTGAATGGTTGTGACAAACTCTGCATGCATTCAAAGGTGAATATGACAGCTATTTGAAATATAATAAGTTCCTGTATCCCGATATCCTTTACTTTGACATCTGCATAAAAAATGTTTAAACCACTTTAATGTTTTGGCTTTGCAGACTGGTTGGAACAGTAGACAATGATCAATGACAATGACAGACATGAATGGATTACCTTCCTAAAGTAACATCTCTGCCAGCTGATTTTCACACTCCCCTCCAGATACATTATGATGTTTAAAAATACTTAATTCAAATAATCATTTTTTGTCCAGTATGCTTTTTCAACAAAAAAGTTCAAACTACTGAAATAGCATTAGCACATCTACCACATGATAATGTAGATCCATGTCCACCCTCCACGACTGTTTTGTAAAAGATAACTAGCCAACACAGCCACACAAACCACACTCGCGAACAAAAAACACTACACTGTGAGCAAAATTTTGTCCTGTATGGACAAAAAAAGGTGATTTCTAAAAACGTAAATTGAAACATCTGTTATTTAAGTTTTCATTAAAAAAAAACAACTTTCAAATGCAAATTTAAAATTGGAAAGAAAAAAAAACTCCACCCACTCTACAACGCTCTGGTTATCTGTATGACACATTCAAAAAGTAACGACACCATGGCATGTTTTGGAAAATGGTCAGGAGTAATCTTGAGTGTACATGATTTGTAGAAAATGTACTGAAACATTCAAAAGACTATGACCCGTTATCAGAAGTTTCACATGTCATCAAATTCATAAACACAGATTAACTATCTATCTGTGATCGCTGATAGGTCATTCAGTCAAAACATCATCAACAGCAGCAGCTGGAGACTCGGGAAGTGGTAAGAGAGACGACAGTGGAGCATATAAAATTGAGGGAGTAATTTACTAAATCAAGATGAAATGACTTACTGTTGTTATTGCTGTTAGGCCACTCAGCTGAGGAAACCGGTGGCGGTGAAAGGCTTGATCAACCACTTGCAGATGCAGGAGGTGGTATGCCAGCTGTGGAATAGTGAAAGTCCAATAGTAACACGGATATTAAAAGACTAATAAAAGACTAATAAAATAACGCTTCATTTGCATTAGTAGCACAATAGAGTTTTAAAATTAACGAATCAATATCTAATCAAATTACCATATGCTCTGTAACATCCTAGTTCCGTAAATAGTTTCTCTCACTGTTCAAACATGTTCATGTCTTCTTAGAAAGTCTTGTGAGCCCACTGGGTTTCTATTAACAAAGTTTGCAAAGATTTTGCTGCTTGTCACTGTACTTTCTTCCTTTCTTTCTTTCTCATTAACTTGCTTTGTAACTTGTGTTTATCATAAACTTTCTAACCAGATCACACTTATCTAATCTAATATTTGAACCATGCACTGTATTAGTTATTGGAATGGGCACCGCATTAATGAAAAAACAAATATAGGTTGTTGTTGTAGTTTAAGTTATGATTATACTTTTAATTCCTTACTTTCCTCATTTTTTACACAGTGGAAGAATTGTTACATAATGTTACATACAGTAACATTAACCTTTTTCTTCATGTAAAGCACAACTATGACATTATTCACAGGAAATCATTGATACTGATGAACCATTTTAACTACTTTATGTCAACAAGCATATTAAGGAGTAGAAATTTGAAGAATATGTGTACGTAATTAATTCATTCTTGTGTACACATATAGACCTAAACTGACAGCTGCTGCACTTCAATATGCAAAGTGGAGAGTAACTTTGTTTTATGTTTCCCAGAGCCCGGAATTACCTGTGGACTCTCTGATATTTATGCCTTTCGTGGAAAGCCGGCTGAATTAATTGTGAAGATGAACATGGACTGTGACGGCACCTGGTTCAAAGATGGAGAGCAGGTAAAGCCTGCGAATGAAACATATTTACTACATATTTACAATATGTACATTTTAGAATTTGGAAGTTTATGTGACATTCTAATTTAGAGTTAATTGTGAGAGCAAAAGTAAGAAAAGCTTTTCATTCCTACCTTAGCAACATTAGAAATGACCAACTACTGTATAAGAAGTATGAAGTAACAAATAGTCAGGGACATTGTGTTCTTTTTGCAAAGTTGTTAATGTGACACAAAAAAGTTCTCCCTTTCACTTTTGATTGGCTAGTTAACTTCAGATGCTGGAGTCACCATAACCAAAGATGGAACCTCTCACAAGCTGACAATTCGCAGCTGCACAGATGACGACTCTGGAGTTTATCGTTTTGTATCAGGGGATCAAAGCACACAAGGAAAGGTCACTGTTGGAGGTATAATTTACTCCCCTCTATTGTTGACATATATTAAATGACACAACAGTTCCTGTGCATTAAACTGAATCACACTGTGTGTTTCATAGATGTACCTGAATTTGACCCAGACGACCTTCACAAGTTCTCCAAACCTGTGATCATAAGAGTGGGCCAGAACGCTGCCTTCAAGATGCCCTTTCCTCCTCAGGAGTCTTTGGTGGTCAGTTGGTTTAAGGATGGCACCGAGATCAAAGACGGAGGAGGAGTTAAGATCGTGAGGGAGCCCAGTCACAGCCGACTGCTGCTCAGAGACTGCCTGCGGACAGATGCAGGGGAAATAAAGATCCAACTCAAAAACCCATTTGGGGCTGTGGAGGCCACATCTCGGCTTATTGTGCTTGGTACGAAAACAAAGAGAAATCTAATGAGAAAAGTGAAAAATACTGAGAGATAAAATGAATGAAATGAATGATGAAATTTCTAGTATTTGTTCACTCCTACATTCATAGCCAAGTTAAAACTTAACATTAACATAACTTTCACCTTACTAAGCATCACATTTGAAATTTAACACCATGATTTTGTAACAGACCGGCCAGGTCCACCGGAGGGTCCAGTGGAGACTGTGGAAACCACCTCATCTATAATTGAGATTAAATGGAACCCTCCCAAAGACGACGGTGGCTCCGCTGTCACCAACTATATTATAGAGCGGCAGCAGGCAGGACAGAGTCTGTGGACAAAGCTTGGGGATGTCTCAGCTGACAAGACCTCCTTCAGAGACAGAAATGTGACTCATGGAAAGAAATACAACTACCGCATCTACGCAGAAAACCCTGAGGGCCTCAGTGACACCCTGGAGACAGCTGATAGCATTATGGCTGGCATAATGAGTAAGCGTGGAAAAAAGAAGTCTCATTTAGCATTCCTCAGCAAATCCCATGTTAATCTCCCTCAGGTTGTAATAAATGAAAATGCCTCTGGATAGGTTTTGTGATTGCTTCAAATCGTTTATCACTGGCACTATTTAGTCACTGTAGAAAGCCCACCTTTTATCATTGCTGTAATAGTTGCACTATCCTGCAGTAATAACGTGTAGATGTCCTTAATTTATTCTACGTCTTTAATTACTTCTTAATTATTAATAATGAGCTTACTTGATTAATTAGACTACTTGTCATTCCTTAGTACTCTCCGGTCCACCTGGTGCCCCCAAAGTCGTGAGTGCCTCTAAGACCTGTATCAACTTGACCTGGACCCCTCCAGAGGATGACAGAGGAGTACCGATCATTGGTTACCAAGTGGAGAAACGAAAGAAGGACACAAATCAGTGGGTTTCCCTGAATGCAGTTAATGAACCTATTGAAGGTTTGTCAGAAACACATAAGCACATACTATTATGTTTTGATTAAAGCACATTTTTTGCTTCTTTATCATAATTTTCTTTTTCAGCAATGCTGTTAATCTTATTTTCAGATGTGAACTACGCTGTCAAAGATATCACTGAGGGAGCAGAGTATGAGTTCAGGGTTTCAGCAATCAATGAGTCAGGAGCAGGTGATCCAAGCCCTCCCTCTGAAATGGTGTGTGCAAAGAATCCCAACAGTAAGTAGTTAAATTCTTCCATTGTGCATATTAATGATTTATCCAGATCAGCGTTTGTTCCCTGTCTGCCTTTCATGCTTTGTGTGTTTTCATCCAGTGAGACCTTGTTTTAAAGACCCAGAGGACTTCATTGTTGTCAGAGCAGGAAATTCTGCACGTGTCAAAATTTGCTACGAGGTATGAATAAGCCTAAAAGCTGCTATGTAGACTTGAGCCTTTCTTCCATGGTATGAATCCTAAATCTAGCTTTTCAAGTCAGTTCTGCATTTTGTATTTTATTCCCCCATTTCAGCCATGTCATGTTCTTGAGAGATGAGTTTAGTACAGTGTGACATGACTGCATATGCCTCACACTTTATCCTCATTTATCTGATATTGATATCTCCAGGCTGAACCTCCACCTCAGATCACTTGGCTGAAGGATGATGAGCCAATATCCCCGTGGATTAATATCATCAATACAGAGGGAATGTCTCAGCTTGTTATTCCCTCATCAAAGCGCTCAGATTCAGCCATTTACACTATCAAAGCCAAAAACTCTGTGGGTGAGGCTTCATTCGACATTGAGGTTAGAGTCACAGGTAAGGACAAATAACAGGGTTTTACACCGTGATTAGCGCAGAGAAGTTGTGGAAACGGTAGTGATATTTTTGTACAAACTACTGGTGGTAATTATTTTGTGTTGATATGAACTGCATGTTGGTTTCACAATCCTCTGGTCTTTAAATGAGGAATTAATTTGTCGGAAATTGCTTGCATTGTGATCCCCTGGCCAGAGGAGAACATCATTTATATCAGTACTGGACAACATTGATTGGATAATATTTAGCCAATTAAATGCCAATGGTACACAGATGTATTGGCAATCCAATGCCAAACCCTAATTAACATTGAACAGCTTCTAAATGGAATAAATAAAACATAATCCTTTCTGTGTAACATGCAGTAATAGGATATGATTAACTCATAACAGCTGTCAAATGCAAATGCTATCCTGTCAAAAACCTCTCTCGAGTAAGGTAAGATTATGTAAGATTTCAAAGCAGCCACATTACAAAGAAATTAATGAAAATCGCTGCAAAAAAAGGGAAAAAACAGGGCAAATGTTTAGCAATTAATTTTTTCCTCTCTTATAAACATATATGTGTCTTATCAAATTTGTTGCTAGATGAACCCAAGATTCCGGGGCCTGTGGAGCTTGAGCAAACGGTCCACGGCAAAGTGGTGGTATCATGGGCTCCTTCTCCAGACCAGGAGCTCGACGACCGCCTGTACTACGTGGTGTCTCAACGTGACTCCAACACCAGAGTGTGGAAGACTGTAGCAGACCGCCTCTTCACTAACACATACACAGCCAACAACATCCTTGCTGGGAGAGAGTACCATTTCCGGATCTACGCCAAAAATGATATGGGCCTCTCAGATCCATCTCAGTCACCTACATGGGGCATCAACAGCAACAGAGGTGGGTTATTACAGTTGTTCCAGTTCAGTTATGTTTGATTATGCCATTACAGTAAACCACACCATGCACAGCATATGGTGGTTTGACAATTTTATGTGCAATCAGTTGTATTTTACTAGTTCATATGCTGTGCACTCTGCACCAAAAAGAATATAGAATCATAATGATAGCCGTCCTGTCCAAAAACGTATCGGTGATTACAGCTAATATTTTTCAAGTAGGCTGACTGGTCTCTGGAGTAAAGCATGATCCTATTATATACTAGCTGACATTGATGATAGTTGAATATTTCAGCTTCTGTGTTTGAAAATGATGCCTTTTTATTATCAGACACAGATGCATATTGCATGATATACTTACTATAGTACAATAAAACTCACCACACTCGCCCTAGTGCACTAATAACTTGCCCAACTGTTTGAATGAAATTCAATATATTGTTATTCTTTCCAGTACAAATTATATGTGGATTCTGTAAACAGACACATGCTGGTAGACAACAGAGTGGTGGTTACCAGAGTAAATCTGAGTTTTTTTAAACCAAGATCAGGTTGTTATGTACAGAGCCTTAACACCCATTTTTAGCCACAATATAGTGGTAATGCTGTTTAAAAAATGTCTCTAGGGATGGCAGTGAGGGTCGGTTGGTCAATCGATCAATTGGCGGGTACACCACTTTGGTCCAGACTGAAATAGCATTACAAATATTGGATGGATTGCCATGAATTTTGTACAGATATTCATGGTCCCACAAAGATGAATCCTAATGACATTGTTAATCCCTTACTTTTAATTTAGTGTCACCTTCAAGTCAAGGTTTTCAATTATCCAGTGAAATACAGTATCTCCAGATCTACTACATGGATTGGTGCAAAATTTGGTACAGACATTAATGGTTCCTACCATAGACGATGTATCCTGATGACTTTGGTTGTGCTCTGATTTTTAGTCTAACACCATCATCAGGTCAAAATTTCAGTTTGTCTAGTAGTTTGATTCATGACCAAATACCTGAAAAACTAGTGACATTCCTATCAGCCTCAGCTATACTTTGCATTTAGAGCTAATTAGTAAATGTTAGCATGCTAAGAAGGTGACATAAGCATGTTAGCACTATGAGCATATTGCTATGCTGACATAAGTCAAAGTACAACCTCACAGAGTCGCTAGCATGGCTGTAGACTTTTAATCTTGTTTTTATTTCTTTTTCTCCAACTCCACAGTGCAATCACATTAATGAAACTTTGAAATCTCTGAATAGTTAATTGTGCAGAACCTATTATTTCAGACCAGGGTAATACAAGTGAATGTCTGAAGCAGTTCTGGATCCTCGTTGATATGATTATCATGTAACCCAAATGATAATTTTAATCGTTTCCCTCTTTGATTTTTCCCATCAAGTTCCAATAACCTCAAATGGAGTTAATTCAATGGAGGTCTGCTTTGAGAGGCCTCCATCCATCTTAGTCCCCCTGAAAGTCCACACACCGCCAAAAGGTTATCAACTCTACATGACATGTGCTGTCCGAGGATGCCCTACGCCCACTGTATCCTGGTACCTGAACGACATCTGCATCAACTCAGACAACAACTACTACATCACCAACTCATTTGGTGTGTGCTCTATGTACATTCTTAGAGTCCGACCAAAGGACAGCGGTGACTATAAAGTTGTTGCAGTCAACTCTTTTGGCCAGGCAGAGTGTTCTACTAAACTTATTGTTAGAGGTAAGGTTTAACATCTTTTCAGATTCTTTTCAGTTTAAATTCTTTTCAGAATTACCTGTTTTAGTTTATTCTTATAATGATTATTTTTCTTTCTGTTTTTTCTCCACAGAATAAAATGGCATAAAGGCTTCATGCAGCTTTTCCTCTTACAGAGATATTCTGGAAAATAAGGAAGTGGAATGTTTTGTTTTACTGCATTGACAGCGTTTGATGCTGTGCTGGTAAAACCATCTAAATTGGTCTAAATACTAACTTATTTAATTTATTTGAAATGTGACTGATTTACAATTGTTACCCTGTCATCAGAAATAATAATTATAATAATAATAATAATGAGTGAAGTGACAAACTATAGTACAAAGGCATCTGTCAAATTTTCAAGCTCTTGTAACTGCTGCTGATTTAACTGCAATAAATCAACAAACTGACAACTGTGCATAGTGTTTAGTCTTGTTTTGTCACTGAATTTTGCCTTTCTCAATAACTTTGCAAATATTCTTCACTAACTTCACTGACAGGAATAAACTCAGTGGCCATCGTTAAAGCAACAGATGTTTCCAGCATGTTTCCAGTAGCACATGGCTCCAATATCTAAGCCCACGACACCATGCACATCACAGTACTACATTAAGCCCTTATGAACAGTGCACATTTTCATTGCATTTCCATATATATCCACCTGAGCACCCCAGTAAATTGTCTATAAAAAGATCCTCGGCTTAAATTAGTCTTTTTTATAGCTACAGTCAAATAACCAATCAAGGATGAGCTTTCACTAAGACAACTATGTTTAACTGCTCGTATGTGTAGATCTGAAAGACAGACTCATACATTCATACAGTCACAGTACATAACTATACTTTACTGACAAGGCCAACACAAATCTAGTCCATACTGTGACATGTGACATCTATAACACATTCAACGCTGCTGGATATAATCTTTTGACAAGACACATATAGTCAAGATGCCCGTTTTATCTGATGGCATTATACTCACTGATAAGAGTTTAATAATGCAGCAATGTTCTTCCTATACTATTTGTTATAGATGTTAATGTACTTGCTTTATGTCAGAGTGCTTACCTCATTTCCTCTGCCAGGTCAGAGGTGATATTTGGGTCTCTCCACTTCTGTCATCAGGCTTTTCTTGCAGTTGTATCACAGACTCTTTTATGAGGTCGGGGTGACTATTCAAACTGTCTGGACAAGTCACGCTTGTTTAACCTCTGACAATGTGAACCCAAAAGCCTGCTCAGTGCAACGAGTCCAACACACCACCACACCATGGAGTAACCATCTTTTTATAATGCCACCACAGGTCCAGTATGACTCACAGAATACCACAGACATGCTGTGAGAATTTCCGTTGATACTTTTGGAGGCTAATTGGAACAGCCAATTCATTCTTATCAACCAGAGCTTATTTTACCAAATAAAAGGTCTCACGTTAATGTTTATTGACCAATAAAGACCACAGTACAGTGATCATATTACTAAAGACCTTGTGAAGCTGCCAGTCGAAAGCTTTTGGTTAGATGCCTTGACTCTTGCGTGTAGGAAATTACTGTACATGGCTATTATGGATCCATAAATCATAAAGCCTCAACTACAAGCATCAAGTACAGTGATATCCATCACCAATAAAAATTAGAAATTGCGCTCAAATTCGTTGTAGTTTAAATTTGACAGAATGCAAATCTTGATATTAGTATATTGTCAACAGTAGTGGTGGAGAACTGTTGACTGGATATGTCCAATACAAGATTGAATGAACAGTCATAATGTATTTCCAGTGCCAGCTGCAAAGTGATCGCTTTCATAGGGATGGGTAAGAGGAACCTCCACCCTTTACCACTGCTGTAATATGGGTTTTTAGCAACTACATTTCACCCATGTATGGGTTTCCATGCCCTCCAAACTTTTATCACCGAACAAAAAGGGGTGTCACCTTTGAAATATTGGATAGTGAGAAGAGTTCCAGCTGAAGACGGAAAGCTGAATGTAGATGAAGACGAAGAACTGAAAGTAAGTCAGATTTATTTTTTTTTAAACGGCAAATTTCCCATGTCAATAATTTTCAGCGAATTAATTTACTGACCAAAAGAAATAAGAATTTGAATGATGTGATTGAAAGGATGGTTTCAGTCCAGTGGTACAAGTCAGGGCAACTGTATGATTGTTTAAAAATGGGGCAACAGAAAGGCATCATTTGTTGAGAGAGATCAATATTAGGACTGACAAACAGCACAGACCAGCTGCAGTACGTTCTTCATTTCTGCAAATGTTTAATTTATGACACTAGTTTACTTTAAGAGAAAAGTAAGCACTACAAGTCACTAGGTAAGATTGTGACTGTAATCATTTTCTGTAAAAAACAACAACAACTTACTACTACTACTACAATACAGTACTAGGATTTGTTTACCATAGATAAGCATTACTGTAGGTTGGGTAGACTGTCAAAACATTAGTTTCTGCTGCTGCAGAAATCGACTAACTCTGACAAAAATAAAAGAAGAACAAAATACAATCAGATAACCATTTAAATACTTTCTTTCACATTTTATGACATTTACATTTTATATGTGTGTAGAAATGTCAGCAGCTGGTATGTTAGCATAGCCTCACTAACCTGGGCCATAACAATAAGAATATTACAATATTACATATTACAAGAATTAATGCAGTCTGAAGAATTTTGATACCCTGTAAAAAGAGAAAAATATGAATGGGCCTCTTGAGATCATCAACTGTGTGCCATATTTCAGGAATATGACCTTCCCAACTGGCTTCCCATGACTAACAAAGGACTGAGCTGAGGACTATGATCAGTTTTCACTACAGACTATGTGACACATCAAAGCCTTAATATAATACCTTTTTTGTCTGGGTTGTAGATGTTCAAGGTCAGATTCTCTTTTTCACATTTTTTAGTGTTCCTCTTATGGTCCTTAAAATTAAAGGGCCATGTAAAAAAGCCTTATGGCTATAATCTTGATATACAGCCCATTTTCTTCAAATTAAAATCTGCACAGCTCTGAAGATACTAAAAGAATTACTCAACTTTAACATTAAAAATGCCCCACACTAACAGCTTTTTGGTCATTGCCATCCACTGGTGCTTGACCTAACAACAGTTAAAGTAGGTCAAAGTCATCTGTTTACTGCCTATAAGCTGAGGGCTTGGTTAAAACAAATTCTGTCTCTCATATTAAGTCGTTGGAGAGGTAAAGTAAATCAAGTACACAGTCTGCAATTTTCACCTTCCAAGACAAAATCTACATGATCGCTCAGGACAAGCAGTTTGAATCTAAAGTTTACTTTCAGTCTTTTGCTGGTAGTTAACAACCAGGCACCTAACAAGAATCACTGAGTAAAACATAATTTTTAAGAGTTGGTGGCATAAAAGAGATTTACAGATATGTGCATCGGCTTAACAGTTTGATTCAAAGACATTCTGCTCCTATCTATGTTTGGATCCTGAGCAGTTAAATTGCTGGCACAGCCACTTGACTCCACAGGCAGTTGGGCAGAGTCAGCCACTAGGTGGGATTTCACATTCCCCATTTACAGTGTCCCAGCATGTCTCCAAATGTCTGCACGAGTCACGCGGGAGTCAAGGCACCCCCACTTTGACAGGCTGATGTCATACGGTAACATAGATGACACATGAGGAGAACCTCCAAGGCAGGGTTACTCAACCTTTTCTGGCCCACAACCCCATTTTTAGGTCTACCAGGTTCTCATGACCCCAGCAGTTAAAAAATGAGTCATATGACTTGGAGTATACTTGTGAACGTGGAGGGAGCGCCAAATGAATAATGTAAAAATGACTATGTCAGAGCTGAAATGATTAGTTAATAAATCAATCAGTAGATTTTTAAGCAAAAATGCTATTTTTGTTTAGTTTTTTTTACTTTGTTTTATTTACATTTTTCTTTTCAGTATGATTTTGTTTCCCCCTGTTTTACCTTAAAGCACTCAAATTATGTTTAGAAAAGTGCTATATAAATACATTTTAAAGAAACAAGAATATCTAATAATAAGAGATCCTTTTGGGTTATGACCCGAAAGTTAAGAAACACTACCCGCAGGTGGATATAAACATTACCAAACATATTCACTGCAGTTGAATAAAGCTTGCTTTTCATTCCCATGACTCCTTCATCAAATCTATTTAACATTTATTTGAAATATATTTTGTACATTTGGGGTTGATGGAGGAACTTTTTAACTGTTCAAATCTCTTCCATAAATAGCGGCAAACAAACAAACAAACAGATAATTCAAAGAGTGCCTTGTCTAGAACAGAGTGTATCATACAAAGTTTGGCAACATGGAACTTTTTTCCATTAAGGTTCAGTGTCAGCCTTGTGAAAACTGTAAACAATGAAAATATATGCTTGGGTCTGAATACTGACGAATACGATGAACGCTGATGTAGTTACATACAATTGTGACAGTTTTTCTCTGTGTTTCAGCCACAGAGATCAAAAGTCTGAGTTGACAAACAATCAACAACGCTGCAATGAGTTCAAAAACAAACAAGGACCCGAAAGCCTTAGGTAAGCTTGGAAAGTGTGAACTTTTTTTGTGTGTGTTTTGTGAAAAAAAGTTGTATTACTAACTGTAATTTACACAAATTTAACATAAATCTTACCAACAAACTTGTATATATTCAAAGCCATTCTCAAATGAATATATATGGACATAAATTGACACACACATTACACTTTTTATCCAAATGAGTAAAATCAGCCTTTCTTTGATTTTCTAAAGAACTTCATATAACGTCAGAAATTCCACTTTTTCACTACTTGAAATGGAGGGAATATATCATGGATATACTGTATATGAAGGACAAAAAGTGCTTTTGTTTTTTTTACCTCCATTCAACCATTTACAGCCATCCTAGAGGCCTAGTGTTGGTGGCTCAGAGTGGTGTACGAAAGGGATATCAGCTTTCTACAGCCAACAAATTCTTACTGAAGGGTGTCCTAAAGTCTGCTGGTAACAGTTCTTCAAGGAGTGATTAGTATGCAGAAGCAGATGACTGGCTGCTGTCCTACCAGACTTGAATTATGTGTGAATCAATGCTTTAGGAACAAGGTTACAAGAATCCTGCCTGCATTCAGATGATATAAGAGCGTAAACCAACCCCTTGAGAGATGACACATGCAGTTTGATGAATATTCAATATATGCCCTCTAACTGGAGTAGGGCTGCTGTGGAAAAGTGATGAAGACTGGGTAAAATCTAAAAGTAACTCACATTGGACGTACTGTAGTGAAATAATGAGCCAACCCCTGAATTTACTGTACGTCAGTGCAAATGATTTATTTCACAGAGAGGAGGATCTGGTTTCACTTTGAAGTTTATTTTGTAGCTGCATTCTTACATTGTCAAAGTAATTTAATGCATGTTATGCTATTTGCTATGCTATCCGTTTCTAGGAAATCAAACAAGTTGTGGATATAACTAGTTAAGTATCTACATTTGAAAATTAGCTATGGATACACAGAATGGGCTCAAAAGTCTCAAAAGTTGTTAAATCACTGTTATACCTGGTCAGCTACAAGGACTTAGGACAGAAAGTTAAATGTGTTGCTTATTTAAACTGAATCTTAGATTGTGCAATTAAAAACATGAAATTTTTCTAGTGACTGATCTCTATCTTTGATTAAAAATGGCTCCTTTGTGGCAACTGACTCACTAGATTCTGCGACATCCCTTTAAAAACCAGCCAGTATTTTCTCATTAAATACATGTGAATGTGATTTAAGTTTTGGTACGGTATCTAAATAGTTAACTCTGGCACAGTTTAATGAATCCTAAGACTACAATAGTTCCATATGGCTTAAGACCTGATTTTACTACAATAACTGTGGGGCACATTTCATTCTGCATAGAGCTGTACGTTGTAATTAGCTGTTTGGCCCTATCTATATTATGCAGCAGTAAAGGTTCAAGCCCCAGGGTGAATGAAGCAGCTCTGAGTCATTATGAGGTATGATGCTTATGCAGAAAAAGGAGTAACAGTTGGAGTCTGTGATTTCAGCAGCTGTTGGATGAACTTCATGTTGTGTACTGAGTCATCCTACAATTGAAATCCGAGAGAGGATAAAGGTTGACAAAATGTGTCACCCATCTCTCTTTTGCTGTGTCCATCACCACAGTAAGGAACTGTTAATGGTTCCAAGGTCTGGGCTAAAAAAAGGACGTGACAGTGCGTTTGACATTGTGGCTCCTCAGGTTTGTAATACTCCTCCCCAAAGGCTCAGCATCTTGACAGACATTTTTTTAAATCAGAATTTTTCTAAAATAATGATTTTATATGGTGTATGTGTTTGTTTTACATGTACATTTTACATGCATTTATGCTGCCTTGTCTGACATTTTGTCAAGTTCTTTGTAACCATAAATTGCAAAGGTGACAAATAAAATGTACTTACTTATTTTATAATAGAAAAATATTTTAAAAATCAGTTTATTTATACATTCATCCCAAATTCATTGGAATTTATAATGAATTAAATTAAATATGAATATAAAATAAATTTCACTTGAACTGGTTTAGGAGTGTTTTTGCCATGCATATGTTTGCCTTTAGACAAAAATAGATTTAATTAATTAATGTAATCCAAAATACATCTTAATCAACACAGTTCAAGAATTTAAAAGGTCTGGCCATGATGTAGCAGCTGTACTGGTTAACAAATAGAAAGGAAATACTGACATCCTGTGAAATTCTAGCGTAACTGCAACCAAAAGCAAAGGCACTGATGAAGATGTTCACGAATCTTGGATAAAACTGATGTTAAAGATAATATTGCTGTTTTTAACACAAATACTGTGATCGCTTTTCAGAAATCTGGCAAGAAAAATTCTGCAGCTCTGTGCAGACTGTGCATCACATGCTGCCCATATTTTAGATACTGTGTGCAGGGACAGCGTCCACAAAATGCCACCAGACATTTATCCACAGTCACGTGGGGCCTGGATTGTAAAGAAGGGTTAATTGCTGGACTCACTTGTCCCAAGTATCCCATATCGCTGCAAGTTTGTCATGCTCTCATTGGCCCTGCCTTGTTTCTCTGTCATCAAAGTGTATGACACAGAGGAAAACGTGGAATGTCTTCAGAGACATGGTGGCTGGAAATATTGCCCCTCCAGTGTCAGCATTCCAAAGGCTTGCTGTCACTTCGTCTTTTGACTTGTACGCTCCTGCCAAAATGAGCAACCCAATGTAGGCTTGCAAGTGGGTCACATCCAAGTCTTTCCAACTGTCCCCATACACTTGCAACCCCTCTAAGTTTATCACCTCAAGTATATCCTTTTCGATTGATGGTGTTATGAAGTGCTCAAACGCTGATTTTATGTCTTGACCATGGCTGACAGCATATCTGGTGGGGCCTGGAACCATTTTGATGACATTAGCAGCACTAAGTCTACTCAGTGGTTCATGTGGAGAAAGGGGCCATAATAAAGTTTTGGATTTTTGGAAGGTAAAATGTCCAATCTTGGAGGCTGAGAAAGAACAGGATCTACTGGTGTTTTAGAGACAACAGGAGGGTCAACCCCAACCCCGCATTCTCAGTCTCAGACATGTTCTCCTCTACTGTATGTCACTTTCACCGTCAAAGAGCTGTGACAAAACCTCATTAGCAGAAAACCTTTGCTTAGAGGTCATTCTGACCGGAGAGAGAGCACACAGAGCAGCAAGAAAAATGGTTTAGAAGGCTGCTGTGCAAGCTTTTATACGTTTGCTCCTCCCCCACGTCGTGTGAACTGTCAGTGGTTCTCACAGTCGCACTACTACAAGGTATGGTTATGTTAGGTTAGAACCCTAAAGCATAGGGAAGTTTTTTTGAAGATTATAAAATTGCATATAATACTGACCTCAATGTCAGTCAAAACAACCTAAACAAATGTATGTAAAATGTTCATATTTCTAATATGTTTTACACAGCTAAAACTGCCTAGGGTCAAATTGACCCCAAAGAACACTGATGTGTACAAAATGCATAAAAGACATTGAAAACATATCATCATGTTAATTTTATGTTTACCCAGTTGTCCCCCTTTAATTAGGAAAAGTCATTAAATTAGAAGTTAAACACTGAATGGGGTCAAATTGACCCCAAAGATAATAGGAGGGTTATCCAATATTAACCAGTTTAACCATATCCAATCCCATGGTTTTGCTCAGCATGTTTGAACAGTGTGAATATTGAATAGAACACACAAACATTTATAACATTTTCTGTTTTCTGTTTCTTTTGTCTATGTTTGCTTTAACAACCTCACACAGCTGAGTTCTACTTTTATTTTCTGGTCTTGACAGTGGCTATCAAGAAAAGGTCAAGAGTTCCTGGGGTTATGATCACTCAGTATGTTGAGCAACTGCCTGCAGGAAAGTCAACACCCGACTTCACCCGGAAGCCAATGGCTCTGACTGTTCAAGAGGGTAAAGAACAAACCCACAAAGTAAAACTGTGATTACAACAACACTATCAAACACTATCTACAACTCTATCCCTGTTGTATGGCTTTCTGTGTTTTGATCAGGTAAAAGAGGGATTTTCAAAGCTATGGTGAGTGGAGAGCCGGCACCAACTGTAACATGGGGGCGTAATAAGGGCGAGGTTGATGATCCAGAAAAGTACAAGACCAGATATGATGAAAGATCTCAAGAGCACATTCTTGAGGTGAGAAAACAGCATTTAAATAAAATGCTTCACATCTCAGAAAACACACAAACTAATATATATCATACTAATATACCACACTCCACACTGTATTCCCACACTTGTTGATCTGCATTAAATATGTATATTTTAATATAATTGTTTAAAAGTATGAGGTACACTAAAATTAAGTACTTTGATTTGTTCTCGATCAAAATACTTCACAGTACTAAAATAGAAAAGCTCATTCTTCATGTCGATGGGAGACAGAACCTAATATTCAGCACTAAAGATGCAAAAGTTATAGTAATATTGTAATTAAATTAAAATAGTAATATATATGACAATATTGCTTCATCAGATGGTCAGTGTAAACCCAGATCAAGCTGACACCTACAAATGCTTTGCCACCAATGAGTATGGAAAAGCTGTCTGCACTGCAACTCTCAATGTTATCGCAGGTAAAAGACAGATTTTTATCTTCCAATGTATTCATAAATTAATCAAATTAGAGTATAATATACTGAAACTTTGACTATTCACTTATGATTTCTTGTTTTGCTGTTTTTTTAATGTTATTTCCAGCTGGCTTCAAGAAGAAAGGCCAGGCAGGTATGAAATTTATCACAGAACTATGAAGAAGTTTAAGTTTTCTCTTCTTATTATCCATTAATCCATATATTTATTTTTTAGGATTACGGAGATTTCATGATTGTGTTCTTTTTTTTCTTGAATTTGGATCTTGGCAGCAATAACAATGTGTGTTGAACACTGTAATAAAATATTGAGACCTACGCTGTAATTAAAAAGTCTCTGCAACCGGGGGGCAAGAACCTATGGTTTCAAAGAAATATATTAAATGTACGAATCAATTGGACCCAGCATGTTTTGTTTGTTTATTTCTACATTTTTTTTTCAATTTATATCTTATTTTCTTTCAGCAAATGGACAAGCACCACAGGACTTCAGATCAATGCTTAAGAAGACGTAAGCTCAAGTCAGAGTCAAAGGTTTTTTTAAAATATGTGCTGCTGCAAAACCCCTGAAACATTTTACTCTATTCCTCTATTCCTCTATTTTCAGTGTTGTTGTCACCAGAAAAAAACAGCTCCCACCGAAAAAAGAAGGAGAAATTGATCCTAAACTCTGGGAACTGCTTCTCAGTGCACCAAAGAAGGACTATGAAAAAATCTGTTTCGACTTTGGTGTTACTGACTTTCGCTGGATGCTGAAGAGACTCAGCCAAATGAAAAAGGAAAGGGAAGATGAGCAGGCAAAGGTACTGTACTGTAGGCAGTTTGTAACAACTGCACATGAATTCTGGATTGTGTATTTTGAACCTGCGAAATGTTGGTGAGGTTTTAGTTTGCTTATTTTTGACTGACTTTAAAGAGTAACTCAACGCATTTCTCTGCCCTCTTTGGTTGAAAGTTTCAGGCCTGTTTTACCTCTGGGTGTGGTCGTAAGTGTGATATGTTGCACCTGTAACCACACCTGTAACTAGTGATGTCACAGGGTCCTGGAGTACATGTGTACATCACTGCTGCGAGGTGAGAACTTAAACCACTGGAGGTCCGAAAAAATAACATTTTCAGAGGGTGTTAAGTTACTCTTTAAAAGCACGTCTCATGCAAATGGATTTAAAAGATTTTTGTCTGTGCATGGAGGCTAGTTTTGCCTGAGGCATTAGTTTTGCCTAGTGCATCTTAACAAGTAAACATCCATGTTCTGTTCAAGGCCAATTAAGTTAAAAATGTGAAGTCTTTATCAGTGAAGTTCAGAGCAAAATCTACAATTATATACACAGGACTTTTCATCTTTCTTTTGTAGGTTGTAGAGAAACTGGAAGACGTGAAACAAATAGAAGTAAAACCCAATGGAAGAGCTGAATTTAGCCTCGACATGAAACTATGGGATCCCAACAGTGCGATTAACTTATACAAGGTGAGTTCATATGTATTTCAAGATAAACTATTTAAAACAGATCATTACTCAAATAAGAAAGAAATCAAAAAATCAAATCTAACTACTTTTCTCTAAAAAGGATGGAACAATAGTTCCATATGGTGATGATGAAAATTCAAAGCATAGCCTCAAGAAAACAGGGACAAAGTATGTTTTCAGTATCAAAGATCCTCAGCCAGAAGATGCTGGATTTTACCAGCTTGATGTTGAAGAGGCAAATGTCCTTACAACTGACTTTCAAGGTAAGGTGTAACTATTGCAACTGTAATCAAACAGGATGATTGTATTGGCAGTTGGTGAGACAATTCAAGGCACATTTAGGAATGAGAAGTCAGCCAGTTAATCCACATCTGCCCTTCCTCCTCTCTCAGTGCCTGCTGTGGACTTCATAGCCAAGATTAAGGATGTAAAGGCCTTTGAAAGTGAGGACGCCGTCTTTCAATGTGTCTTGTCAACACCCCTCAACAGAATTACCTGGTCCAAACAGGACTCGTCACTTGACCATGGGGACAAATATGAGATCACAGTCTCAGAAGACAAACTAATTCACACATTGAGAGTTAAAGGCTGTGAAAAGGCAGATAATGGAGTGTATTACGCCATTGCTGGGATAGCTTCCAGCAGTGCCTCTCTCACAGTGGAAGGTGGGAAAAAACACATTTTTTATATTGATGTATACATTCATAAATAAAATATAAATCTAACCTTGATTGTGTGATACCTGGATAAGCAGTCCTTGAATATTTGCTTATTTAAAAAATATTTCAACAAAAGTAAATTATTTATTCTTTACTCTTCTCCTGAGGCCTCAACCAACTCAGTCCTTTTTTAAATAAGCAAATCTTTGTACTTGCACCTTTTTAATACCATTTTACTGTTTTTACATGTTTTAATATTACTTGTATGTGTTCACTGTCATTCAGCTGATCCAAATGGTGGTAAAGGCCGTAAGAGCACCCAAACTGGGGATCAAGGTGACCTGACTAAACTAGCATTGGAACAGCAGGCTAAGCTACAAAAACAGAAAGACGACTTGGAGGCAGCCAGACGAGCACAGGCTGAAAAGGACGCCAAAGCTGCACTGGTGGATGGCGGAGATGGAGGGGATGGCGGAGATGGAGGGGATGGCGGAGATGGAGGGGATGGCGGAGATGGAGGAGATGGAGGAGATGGTTCGGGTGATGGGTCTGGTGGCAAGACTGATGGAGACGAGGGTGATGGAGATGGCAAGAATAAGCCTGATGGAGATGATGAAAATAAAAAGGATGATGCTGACGACAACAAAAAGAAGCGATTACGAACTGGCCCTTTGGTTCCTGACACTGTTATAGGTAAAATTCCTCCTTGTGTGAAGACTGAATAATGTGTCGCATCGCTGCACAGAGATAGATATAATGATACTGTTTGTGTTCCAGTTCTCATAATATGTCTCTGCTACTGCAAACTGTATATTATCAGCTTTGCTTTCTGGGCCCGTATTTATCAAGTGAATCAGAATTACTCCGAGGTATTGCACTAGAAGTTTGACTAGAAATAAGGTTCCTAGCCTAGAGTAAAATATGAGAGATGGTTACAGTGGGAATCTTTCTACTGCAGAGAACAAAATGGTGGGTAAAGCAAGAAAATTCAAAGTAAGGACTGAGGTATATATTAACAATTTTAGTTCAAAGATAATATAAGCCTATAAATTACAAGGCACAAGGAACCCCTTCAAAATCAATTAAATCCTGAAATTGTATTACTTTCATAGATTCAGAAAGTTAAAACAAAATGTTTTAATTACTGTGCTTAAAACAGAGAAAATGAACTGTAATGGTCATCAGACAAACCATTATCTGTGGAAAAACAAACAAACAACAAAAAAACAAAAACAAAATTGGACATACAGTTATGTAATGCACACTTTTAATATTTGTAATTATTGTATGGCCTTTGTAAAATTATTATTAATATTTAGGGCAACTGTTTAATTTAAGTATTATAATGTTAAAGGATATATTTCATGAAACATCTTCTGCAGTTCTGCATGTTGACCACTAGAGAGAGACATACTGTAAACAAGAAAACAAACTGTGGTACGGCTGGACAGGAACAGGGACGTTCTAGTCATTGCTATCCTTTATTTGCTTATGCCGAAACAGAAAAATACCTTTGTTTGCTCCATTTTCTCTACACTTCTATTTATTTGTATGAAATTGAACACTGTTTAAAATTTTGGGTTAAGCTTTTCAGGTCTAACTGATTTCTTCACTTAAGCGAACAATATATTTATTTTTTATGCTACCTGGTCATTCAATGACATTTTTGTTTCATACTGTACCGACATTAACCAACTGAAAATGCAACACTAAATGCTTTGTGCTTTTTATGCTCTTTTAATATGATTATAAGATGATGATAAGATTGCGACTTTAATAAATGTGTCCCCTTCATGTACCTTACAAATACAACCTTTTGTAAATTCTAATATAATATATTTACATAAGGTTACATATGATCATGCACAATTTCATTTTGATTATTTCTAAATTTTCACTTTGTTCTTACTGTTGCAGATCGTGGTGTTCAGTTTGTCAGTGGGCTGTCAGATACTGTTGCTAATACTGGTGAACGGGCAGAGCTGTCTTGCAAACTAAGCAGTGAGACCTCTGAGGGACGTTGGTATAAAAATGGGAAGCTGGTAAGTCAACTATTCCAGGACAATTACCAGTATATAGGACTACTGCCATGAATATCGCTGATCCCTAACTTGTAAAACCGTAATTGTCTATTTCAGTGAAAAATATTATACAGAACATTGCATACCTTAATTTATCAAAATGTTTTTCTTATGAATATGGAAATTTTTTATCTGACAAGCTAACCAACGAGGATGGGGTAACAATTATCAAGGATGGAGCCTGTCACAGGTTGATAATTGATTGCTGTAAAAAAGATGATACAGCTGTGTACCGCTTTGAAGCTGAAGGCCGTAAATCAGAAGCAACACTTAATATTCAAGGTCAGAATAAAAATTAATAACATTAAATTGATAAACTATCTCATGGTTTAAGAGCTTTCAGGTTTTTGACAAAAATGTTTTTTTCTCTAACAATGAAGACCCACCAACAATCGACGGCGATGCGCTAGGAAAATTCACAAAGCCAGTCATTATAAAGGCAGGTGAAAATGCTGAATGGAAGCTGCCGTTCTCAGGTGGGGAACCAATGAATATACAGTGGTACAAGGATGATGATGAGCTTTTGCCTGGCCTCAATGTGAAGATTGAAACATCAGCTACTGAGAGCAGACTACGCTTTGCTAAGTGCCAAAGGAAAGATTGTGGAGAGGTCAAAATCAAAATAAAAAATGAGTTTGGTACAATCGAGGCAATTTCCAAACTTATCGTACTGGGTGAGTTGACAGTAGGCAACTAAAGTTTGCCATGTATTACACATTGTACGGCATGTACGGAAATAAATGCTTTTTGCTGTTAGTATGATTTATTTCCATTTCGTCAACAGACAAACCCACACCACCACAAGGACCTGTGGACATTATGGAAAGCGCTGTAACATCTGTTGAGTTCAAATGGAAACCGCCAAAAGATAGTGGTGGATGCCCGGTCACACACTATATCATAGAGCGCCAACAACTAGGGCGCAATAAATGGTCAAATCTTGGCGAGATACCTGGAAGCAACCCGAGTTACAAAGATTCAGGTGTGGACCCTGGAAGGAGATACTGCTACCGGATCAGAGCCAAGAACGCAGAAGGCATTAGTGATTACCTGCAGACAGAGGACATACCAGCTGGTGTATTACGTAAGTCTTTAGTTGGAGCCTAATTTAGGCTTTTTAGTACAAGGGCTATTTTTGCTGCTATCTGATGAAAACCTCTTAGCTTCTTGGGAAGCAGGTAAAATAACCATAGAGAAAAACAGGCTAACAAAAGATTACACTTCTTCTAAATTACAGTATTTAAAGAAAATTTAATATCTCATGATGTAATTATAATTCATTCTAGATACTTAAACATTTGAATATGGCCATTAAATATTTACACGAAACCATTCTCTCAGTGTTACTTCAACAGAACAACAAATATGAACTATGCGATGGATTGTTACTGTGGATTGTCATTTTTTTCTCTAAGAATCACCAAAATCTGATATTTTCAAATCATACACAATGGCAGTCAGTGATTTGTTAATTTTTAACAGGGGGGAGGGCCAAATGGGAGCACCCCCCTGCCCCCACACCACCAACCAGCACACACACCCATGTTCACCTCCCAAAGGACATTGTTGCAGGACGCCTTAACCATAGTCATGTCTACCCTAAAATATTTTGTTACAGAGGTGACTTGGTCTGGGGGTGTATTTTCAGCAGCACAGACGCTGAATGATCATGAAATATTATAGGAATATTATAGGAATACTACAGGCAGCAGTGTGTCTCTATGATCGCCTCGCTCTTCTGTGACTACATGTTGCTACTTGTCACTTTGATCGTCAAGGTGACACTACTCTATAGAGTATATAGGCTACTGTATAGTATAGAATTGAGTATTTATAGTAAATAATTGAGAGAATATTATAGATCCAAGACGAAACTGACAGAAGGGCGGGACTGAGAGAAAAAGGCACAATTACAAGTGCTAGTCTGCTACTTCAGCACCACGGAAAGCGCAATGGATTTATCAATATACAGCACACTACTGATATTTCAGAGCCATGGTCGAGGCCATAGATTCTAACTTGCACAAACCTCAGTCAGATAAAAGATTAATGAGTCAGGCAGACTTGACTAAGATATTCAACTAAACAACCCCCCTGCTGCTGCACTCTCTGTGCTACTAGGGGATGGAGAGGGGGGATGGCAAGTTAACAAGGGGGATGCATTCTGGTCATTTTGCTAACAAGGGCGATGGCATCCCCCCTGCACATAGGGGCTTTAATCACTTCTACTCGGTCTGATGACCATCTTTTCCACAATGCATAATGTACACCGCCATCCAGCTCCTTTGGTGGAAGTGATAAACATTTCAATTTCTTAGTTTGAGAACACACACACAGCGAGGTGCAAACCAGTGTGAGCTTCAATGCAAGCCCATCAAAATTCCAGTTCATCATGTTTTACTCGCCGAACATTTTCAGCTGTTTTTCCAGTTTCAGCGATCTACCAAATCTTATTTGGTGAATAAAGCATGGTGTGGTGGATTGTGCGACATGTTTTAATTTTAGAGGTAATAAAAAAAATAATAGAGCAATGTAACATAACAACATAGAATAGACAGAATGTCATGTTTCCCCCACAGGTTATCCTGGACCCCCAGCAGCACCTAAAGTGGTCAGTGCCTTTAAAGACTGCATCAATCTGTCATGGTGTCCTCCATGTGACACTGGAGGAACCAAAATAGTGGGATACAATTTGGAAAAGAACAAGAAAGGCACTAATTACTGGAGTCTCGTAAACCAAGGAGGGCCTATTACAGGTATCCAACTCGTATGACAAGCTGCAGGAATGCACCGTGTGAAAATGAATGCCTGCTACGCATCTGCCCACATGAATGCACATTTCTAGTGATATTATAACCATTTCTTCCTTTTTCAACAGATACAAAGTATGCAGTGAAAGATGTTTTTGAAGGGGCAGCATATGAATTTAGAGTGTCTGCTATCAACCTATCTGGTGCCGGAGATCCTAGTATTCCATGTGACACAGTAATCGCAAGAGATCCAATGAGTAAGCCAGTCACACTCCCACACCTATATTCTCCAGCAGTTATGTTCACTTAAAATTATGCAAGTCATGCTTTATGGTGAACCAACATGTTATTGAACATAACGCTGTCTGTAGCTCTTTGTGTAATATAAAAGCACAGCAATGCTGAGCCAATAACCTCCCATTACTGTAATTTCAGAACCCCCAGGCAAAGTCACAGACTTGAAGTTAACATCCTCCAATTACACCACATTTTCACTGGCTTGGACAAAACCTAAGGAAATTAAGGGAGTAGAGGATGAAGCCCAAGGATACTACGTGGAGATCAGACCAATAGAAAGCCTTGAATGGACCCGCTGTAATGCCATCCCAATTACTATAACTTCCTACACCGTGCTTGGCTTGAAGGCAATGGCCACATACTGGGTGAGAGTAATTGCCACCAATTATGGAGGTGATGGAGAACCTCAGGGCTTTGACAATTACATCATTGCCATGCCTCCTCCTGGTGAGAACATCTTAAATTTAAATCAAGAATTTGACAATTTGATAAAATAATAGTTTTCTTTATTATTTCTAGAAATGTCCTGATCAGGTTATATTCGGTATCTGCACAGCAAATATTTAGTTTTTCTTACATAATACATCAGCACAGTGCACCCATTGCCTTAAAATAGCCCTATAGCTGTCAAAAAATACAGCATAACTCTGCACCAAGAAAATATATCCGGCACAACAGCTTTCCTTTCATTTTTTCTATAGTGCTTGTATAGTGTCTTACAATATTTCAATACCCGTGGATATTGGAGTTTAAAGGTGGAACTGTTGTGACAAGACAGTTGACAGAAAAAGTGTTATAACACGATTTTGAACAGCCCAGCATGAACAAAATACTTAAGTTCAAATCTAGCTTTCAACCAACCATAGCAATTTAAAGACATGGTACAACATCAAAACACCACTGTAATTAAGGCAAAGTGACGAGTTTTTGTTGTTTTGAACCAACAGAGTTTCATGCACATCACTGATACAGACTGTCTGTGTGGATATGTATATATTGAAACTGCTGGCTTCTGTTTATTTACTTATGCCACCCTGTGGTTCAGTCATTTGCAACACTGTGGGATTGAAACAGGTTCCAGTAACAGATCGCAATGTGGTACTTTTAACAGCTGGTGTATCCGGAGAACAATGGATTATAATAAACATAGGAAATGGCCCTGGATTTATACAGATACTGTAGTGATCAATTATTAAATATGTCTTTATCCCAATCCTGTATATCTCCTTGAGACGTCCTTATCTATGTCTGCAGGAATAGAAAAAAAACAATAATTCAAGCAAAGGCTTTGATTTCTTAATAATCTGTGCAATACAGTAGACAGTATATCAAAAGAATGAATGAAAAAAATATTTTAATAAGAACAAAAAACTGTTTGTTAAATTGTATAAATACAAGCACCTAAAAATTTTACTCTGAATTTTGCCTACACAGTAAGGCCAAAGTTTAAAGATCGTAACATGAAGACCTTTGTGGTGGTCAGATCTGGAAACACAGTCCGTCTGAACATCAACTTTGAGGTACTGTTCCAGAAGTTTTCTGACTAATGGGTTCATTGGAGAATGCATTTTATTGTCTAAGCCTTTAAGATAAGATTATCAGAATTTTTATTTAACATATTAATGATATTTTTCTTACTGTCTACAGGCCTGCCCACTGCCAGAAATCTCTTGGCTAAAAGATGGTATTCTGGTGCCCAAACATGTAACAATTACCAACTCTGATAAAGGCTCTCAACTGTTAATCCCCACATCTGAACGGTCTGACTCTGGCATCTACACCATTACTGTCAAGAACATTGTCGGCCAGGAGAGCTTCAATGTTGAAATCAGGGTTACAGGTGAATCTCAGTGCACATGGCTATGAACTACTGCTGCTCATGGCCTGATATACAAAAACATATTACAAACACAGTTAGGTTACGGACACTGAATACATACTCTTTACTGACCTCATTAGATGTCCCTTCACAGCTATTTAGCATGCTAAACACTTGACCCAATAAATTACAGTTGGATTTACTGAATCCAAGTGTTAAACTGTAAAATACATACAAGCCTACAGCCCAGAGAAACTGAGTTGGATACAGATACTGTATATGGCAAGTACTGTAGGTTGGATAGAAAGATAGACACACTATTGTGACTCACCTCACTTTTTTGTGTAGTAAACAATAATGCCTCTTTCAGGTAATGGGACAGACAGATTAGTATGAATTCATACAGGACTTCATTCTAACACTCTTGAATCCTACTAAAAACACACAAAAAGCAGAAAAAATGTATCAATAAACATAGCTACTAAGAGAAATGAGGGTGATGGATAAACACAGCTGAGACACACTCCACACAATGAGGATACAGTGCGACAAAATAGTCTCATATTATATCATATTATATTATATTATAGTTAAAAGTAACTACCGTCACATTGTTGGCAGCTGGTTTGTAGAGCTAGTGTAAGGATATCATTGTTCTGATCAAAACTTTCATGTCCTACCCACATTATAATTGCGGGATTCAGATTGAAAATCATCGAACTAACCCTATATTATCAGTAATCTGAATCTCTGTGCCTCTAAATCTGGTTGTAGATGATCCTAAGCCTCCAGGTCCAGTGGAGCTGGATCAGAACATCCCAGGAACAGTGACTCTGTCCTGGACTTCCTCTCCAGATGAGAAGAGGGATGACAGACTACACTACATGGTATCCAAGCGGGACTCCTTCAAACGCGCTTGGAGGACAGTGGCAGACAACCTCTTCAACAATAAGTTCACAGTTGTCAACATTTTGCCTGGACGGGAGTATAACTTCAGGGTATTTGCTAAAAATGACATGGGTCTTTCACCACCTTCTAAATCCCCTGTGTTTGAAACCAAAAAGGAAAAAGGTTTGTGCCTCCAGTTCAATCACAAAAACTAAATTCTCAATTCTCACTTTCCTTTACACAGCACTTAATCATGGTTCCTATGCTGGCATTAATCACTTCTGAGAAGTACAGATTTATTTTTCCTGGAAAAACTGCCTCAGTATATCACTTCTCTTCTCAAATTTAAAACCACTACTTAGCAAACCAGATCTCAGGACTGTTGTTACTCGTGTTACCCCTCTGGTAAATACTGAACTTGGGAAGATTGCCTTCCGCTACTTGAATGTCCCATCCCACTGGCCGATTTTAAACTTTTTAACGAATCTATTTAGTAATCTCTTGCAAAAGAGATTTTGATCTCAATGAGACTACCTGATTAAATAATGGTTATATACTGTATATATTTAGCAGTGCATATACCTGTCTTTGAGAACTGAACCACTTGGTCAGTTACAGTATTGCTGAAATAATGTTTATGGAGAGCCAAAGTACAACAGGAACTTCTGGGCTCTGTTCCAGAAGTAAGAAACCTCATTCACAGTCACAAAAAAGCAGCAGCGGCAGAGATGTTCCGACTTTTAGTCTGAGTATGAGTCAAGCTCCAAAAACACTGTATCCTGCATGTCCCATAATACAACTCAATAGTCACAATATTTATCTGAACTTTGGAAAGCTCCTTCAGAGCCACAGATATCAAACAGCTGCTCTCACAGGCTGAGAAGTACTCCTTACGACAAGTAAACTGAACTTCATGCATAAACTCGATATAGCGCCCCTTCAAAAATTATACAAACACCATTTCCTACAAGACCAAGACCGTCGCAGGTGAAATGTCATCCCAGCTTAACAGACTGAGGCCAGGTAACTGGCGGTCCACTAAACTACAATATGCAGACAGACAGAACATTGAACATTGTAACATTGAAAAGCATAGACACCTTTTGGACGATAGAGATTACAGCTAAAAAGTGGTAAAGTTGACATTAGAGGAAAGCATGGGTAGATATGATGGATAAGGGAGAAACAGTTGACGTATAGTAGTCGTACTGCCACAAAATGAATCATTTTATTACTGTTAAAATCATAAAGGGTTCAAATTCTGTGGTAGATACTAATTTCTATTAGAACGTGGATGGTAATCCCTTTTTCAGAAAGACAAAAGAAAGAAACACTGAACAAGAGACTGCACTGAGTTACAGATCGAAGAACAGCAGCCAGCATGGACGTAATGTCAGGACTATCGGTAGAATTATCAATTAAGTTGGGGAAAATTGTGTTACAAGGCCACTAGTATGAACTTAGTACTTAACTATCATCATTTTGTGAAACCCTAAACTTTATGCATTTCTTTGTCTTTCAGGAAAGTTCGAAGTAAACACACCAGAGACAAAATCCTTGGACTTCCAGTCACCTCCATCATTTATTGTTCCCTTGAAGAGGCGTTCGGCTCCACAGGGTTACGAGTGCTACATGAGCTGTGCAGTTAAGGGCGATCCAGCTCCACGTGTGACATGGTACCGCAACAATATCAGCCTGAACACTAACACCAACTACCACATCACCAATGTATGTGGTGTCTGCTCCATGCTCATACTCAGGGTGGCACCTAAAGACAACGGGGAATACAAAGTTGTCATTGAGAACAAACTGGGGACAGCTGAGTCCTCAATGACGCTGAATGTCAGAGGTATCAACACATGTAGAAGGTTTAGAAATCATATATTTTTCCATAAAAGAGACTAACTGATGAAACATTGTACAGTACAGTATGTAGATGAAACAACCTGAGAGTATCAACATGTTTCTTTACAGAGTGAAGAAGAGTGGCAGCGGCTGGACAGAAGCTGAACCAACAGATTCCTTACTGTGTTTGAAATCAATTATACTAAATGTAGGGACAACTTATATTCATTTTAAGTTACTCCATTTCACACTAGTGTGATGCTCCACTATTAACAACTTTAGAAAGCTCCAGAAAACACGAATTGTGTCTTTTGGGAAAATGTTTTATGCTCTAATATTAAACTTTGGAGATATTTCACCATCCCCAAAATGACACGTTTTATGTTTTCAATTCTTTGAGTTCCACTGTGTTCAATAATTTAAAATATTATTAACACTTCAATCATTATTTATTTGCATTTCCCTTAAACACAGTTACAGTCAATAAACAGCTGTAGCACTATGAAGAAATGTTTTCATTCTGTTTTGTGTTGTTTGTATCTCATGCATGACTACACACAAGCTGTTTTAGTAGTTTAATGCTGTTGCACTGGGTTAAGTACAGGTCATTGTAAATTCCTGTAAAGTCTTCCATGATTAGACAGAGACTGCACTGTTTTGTATTGATGTTCTAAAGTATCCCCTTTACTTTTCCTAAGATCTAATATATTTCTATTGGAGTAGAAGGGATACATTTTCATGTAGAAATCAGACAGCTTTCTATAAAAGGGAATGTTTTGTGTTTTAAATGAAAGTTTAGCGATTGTCTTTCAAATTGTACTTGTTGCCCTTCTATCTTTAGCTACTGTTTTGGTTCCTGGGAAAGGACAAGAAGCCTTACGCAAGAGATACCCTGTGAATCCTTTGTCTATCTCAAACAGTAGACTGGGGTTTCTTTACAAATACAGAGATGTTGCCATTGCTGGTGCCTTGCATTAAATTGGTAAAAGACAGTCCTGGGAACTGTGGTTCTTGCCTTTTACACAAGTCAGATCCGCATCACACAAGGGCAATGTGATGCACATTCCTGCCAATGTTTTCACATTATTTCACCGATCGGTGGTTGGAGGCCGTAACGCACTAAGAAATGTACAGAGAGAGGTTTGAAAATGACATCACCTATTGGTTTGTGGACTACCGTTTTGAAGGCTTGAGTTTGGCATTTTGGCTGTCCCCATCTTGGTTTTTTGGAGCCAGAAGTGACCATACTTGGACAAGATGGTGGAGCTGGGGAGTTTGGACCAGCCATCAGCCGTCATAGTGACATCACAAGGTAGCCACGCCCTAAAGCATACCCTGCTTTATTGACTGTTTTACTCTAAAGGGGACCATAATTTACAAAATGAACATCATGCTGTATTGAAGAAGACCTGAAACTAGCGATTGAGACTATAAACTCATTAGGAAAATGTTTACTGAGGTAATAAATCAAGTGAGAAGTAGGGTCATTTTCTGATAGACGTCTATACAATCTGACTTCTTTTTGCAACCAGTGGATTCACCCTCTGCTGGCCACGAGAAAGAATGCAGGTTTAAGGCACTTGACATTGGCTTCACTTTTCAGACATGGAAGCTACGTCCACTTCTTTTATACAGTCTATGGTGAGATACAATCTACAACCATGAGGTGCTTAGCATGAGAAGTGGCATGGGAAGTGGAAGTGCTTTACGTAAGAACAGTTTTGAGCAGTGGCAGGCTGGCCAATAGAGGGCGCTAGGGTGCCGCCACACCACTCCCCACATCCTAGACCTTCATCGAATAAGACTTTAAAAAAATTTATTTGAAATATATATTTTTTTAATGATCAAGGTAAATATTATTATTATAGTTAGTGAGTAAAATGTATAATCTGCAATAAAATGTAGATTCAAAATTATTCTACGATGTCTAAAGTTACTGACGGATCACGTGTTTCCGGTCTGCGGCGCAACAATCTTTGCCCATTGACTCTTGTTATAAGTCGTACATGCGCAGTTCGCTCCCTTCAATACAAGAGATGGGAGCTTGTTGGGGTGCGCAGCAGCGCCCTGACAGCATTTATCTGACTGCAGCTGCTCACACCACCAACCACTAGGTGGCAAGCAGCAGAGAGCGAGACATAAAATGCGCCAGAATGAGGTGGTGACGTTGACATTGAGTGAGAGAGAGTTGGACGGAGACGGACGTTAGCTAGCTAGAATGGAAAGAGAAAATTCAGTTAAGGCACTGAAAACAACTCCTTCTGAACAAAGAACTTTGGAGGAGAAGCTCAGAGTCAAAGAGCTTGGGCCTGATCAGCCTGACACTGAAATTAAACAGCAGTCCAAAGACAGAGGAAGACAATATATGCGGTCGTTTTCAAGGACCTGGTTTAGTAAGAAGGCTTGGCTAACTGCATGTAGTGACACCAATGCTTTATTTTGCTTTCCATGCCTCCTTTTTCAAATGACAGGATCAGACCCCGCGTGGATTCAGACAGGTCTGAATGATTTAAAGCACATATCAGAAAAAACAAAAATGCATGAACAAACTAGAGTCCACATGGAAAATGCAATGCGACTAGCCATGTTTGGGAAAATAAACATAGCTGCTCAGCTTGATGAAGGCTACATGATAGGGATCTGTAAGCATAATGAAGAGGTTGACAAAAACAGGCACATCCTGTCTAAAATAATAGACTGTGTCAAATTTTGTGGCGCCTTTGAGCTAGCCCTGCGTGGCCATGATGAAACTGAAAGCTCAGAAAATCCTGGTGTTTTCAGAGGACTAGTGTATTTTGTAGCATCACTTGATGTAGTTCTACAAGAGCATCTGCAGACTGCTACTGTGTTTAAGGGAACATCTAAGACAGTACAGAATGAACTCCTTGACTGTATGCTCTCAGTTTTGAGAGAGTGCATCATTGAAGAAATCAGGAGTGCAGACTTTGTCTCCATCCAGGCTGATGAGACAACGGACATTTCCACTCAGTGTCAACTGGTGCTTGTGATCCACTACACTGACAAAGCCCATGATGTGCAAGAGAGTTTTTTTGAGTTTATACCTCTCCAGAGTGCCACAGCTGATTCCATCGCCACAGCACTTCTGGATAGGTTGAGCTCCATTCTCCCTGATGACCAGAAGAGCAAGCTCATTTGCCAGGCATATGATGGTGTAAGTGTCATGAGAGGAACCACAGGTGGTGTGCAGAAGAAGATGCCAGATGTGTATGTGAATGCACACTATGTCCACTGCTATGCTCACCAGCTTAACCTCATCATGCAGCAGGTGACATCTCACATCTCAAGGGTTGGTCAGTTCTTCTCTGACCTGGCTGGATTCTCTGGCTTTTTTTTCAAGATCTCCCAAGAGAACCAACGTGCTTGATAGAGTGGTGGCACACAGACTCCCAAGAGCAAGCACAGTAAGATGGAACTTCCACAGCCGTGCTGTGAACACTGTGTTTGAGCACAAAGATGACCTCCTCCAGTGTTTTGAAACCATCAGGGACTCAGGCGAGTTTGATCCTACCACTATGAGAGAAGCTGGAGGGTTTGTGAGGCTATTGGAGGATGATAATTTCAGCTTCTTCCTGGAACTGTTCCATCGCATCATGCCTCATGTGGACATTCTCGACAGCCAGCTCCAGAAGCGGACCATCGACTCAGTCTTTGTCCAGGGACTCATGCAGCAGTTAACAGACAACATGCAAAAGATCAGGTAAATTAATATGTATGTTGTGCTGTTTAATATTACTGAAATTCTGTTAATGTCTATGATGCTTGAACAACTTAACTATGTAAAATTGCTGATTATTTTACCTGGCAATTAAAGCTTAACTTTTCTCTTCTGGTTCTGTTCAGAGATTCCCTCCCTACTCTCTGTGGAGAACATAGCAGCAGTGTATCTCAGCAGCAGCTGGGCAAGAAACGCCGCACACTGGGCCCAGGTGAACTTCAGAGGCTAGCTACAGAGGTGAGATAGAAGCTAAATGTGTGGTGTTGGTCTTTTACAATGTTTTAAATTGTAGTAGTGCTGTATTGTGCAGAACAGTGGGCAACACGCCTTAAAGTAGTAAGTAAGTAAGAAGTAATAAAATACTCCCACAGTATACTAAACATCAGCAACTCACAGCAAAAAATGTTGAAATTAGTCAACAATTATCATATATCAACAATAATTAAGTATGTTATGATGACTTTGGCTCTTACAACGAAAGTTTATATTATATCATTTGGTGTTATGGTGATGGTGGTGGAGAGCATTGTCTTACATGTTGGTCCAAAATCTGCCACAGGTGTTCAACTGAGTTGAGATCTGGTTACTGTGAAGGCCATAGCATTTTATTCACATCATTTTTCATACTCACCGATGATGTTTCTCCACTCTTTTATTCAGGTTTTTCCTTTAAATTGTCCCTTGTCTGTATGTACTGTATATATACAAATCTTAAAGTTAGGTAAAAACTATATATACATACAAATCTTGTACATACTTCTTATACAAATGTTATACATATATACGTACAAATATACATCCAGAATCTACCAGTATAGTACAGTTAAAGTGACGTGGTATGCAATTAAAAGTGACAGTGGCAGAAACAAACAGACAGTGTGTGCAGTGTTCTGTGTTGAGTGGCACTATGTTAATGTGCACTGTCCCTATCAAATAAATGCATACATTGATAAAATAGTTTTTATATATTATATTATTATTATTATATAATATATATTGATATATTGTAATGTTGATTTATATCCATCTCCATATTGTATTAAATTGTTGCATTCATTTTTTAGGTTTGTGACACTGTCTTGGGCCATGCAAAACAGCGGTTCTCCTTTACCAAGCACCTGATCAGTGCTACACTGCTGCAGGGAGACAAATTCCTACAGTACAACAGCCAGTTCCCTGAAGCAGCACTGAACACCACCACGGAGGCTTACCCACTGCTGAACAAGAGCAAGCTGAACACTGAACTGTCACTCATCTACAGCAATGATGAGTTCAAGAACTGCAGTGGTGCTGTGGCTCTGTACCAGCTCTTCATGCAGAACAATCTTCAGGACACCTTTTCAGAGACTGTGGCTCTGCTGAAGATCCTCATCACAACTCCTATGACTACAGCTGAATCTGAGAGGTGCTTCTCAACACTGAAGAGAATCAAGACCTTCCTCAGGAACACAATGTCACAGGATCGTCTCAATGCATTGGCCATGCTCTCTATGGAGAAGAAACTTGTCAAAGACATCCCAGACTTCAACCATAGGGTCACTGAAAAATTTGCATCTCTCAAGGAGAGAAGGGCAAAATTTATGTACAAAAAATAAATTTCACATGTCATATGGCTTTGAGTACACATTTGCTTGATTTTTGGTATAGCCCCCCCTGGGGAAAAATGCACCAGCCGCCACTGGTTTTGAGGTAGTTTTTTTTTTACTTCTACTCCTCTGTATTTCAGAGGGAAATGCTGTAATTTTTACTCCACTACATTTGTCTGACAGCCTTACTACAGTGCAGATAAATGTCAAGTATATAAGCTCATCAAATCTGATGCATTACTACTAATAAACAACACAACAGTACATACTGTAGTTGGCCACACCAGGACTAGCTTAAACATTATAATACTGCTTACACTCTGAAAGGAGTTATTTGTTGAGTTATTTTTACTTAAATATATCTTGCTGCTAATACTAATCCACTTTTACTTAATTAAAGTTATGAATGCAGGACTTCTGCATCTAATGGAGTATCTTTACACTGTAGTATTTCACTTTAGTGGTGGATCTGAGCACCTCTTCCACAACTGCAGTTACATAATATGCTGTCACGCCCCCACCCCCCCCACCCCAACCCAGCAGTTGCTTTGAATATTATGGGGGTCCAATGACTGACTAGGTCAAAGGGTCTAGCAGAATAGACAACGTGATACCTTTGCAAAGCCAGACGAGGAGCCACACTTTGCTGAATCCATCTCACTGAGGACCCGCAGCTCCTCAAGTCCGTCCAGTCCCTCTCCTGCAGCCATGGCCAGGCGCAAGTCAAAGAAGCCCCAACAAGAGGACACTTCCATTTTGTTGGACTCCTCAGTACCACAGTCCAGGGGGAAGATGAACTCCTTTGCTTCTCCAGCCGTGTTGTTCATCATTATCTTCACAGCCGGGGCCTCTGTAATGGGGTGGTTCTGTGTACAACAGCAGAACAGCCTCGACCACCTGTCAGAGTCGTTTACAGCAATGCAACACAGAATCACAACCCTCCAGCAGGTAATGGAGATGACGGAGGTACAGGTAACAAAGTTAGCTAGTGAGTTAACTTTCTCACCCGTGTTCTCTCTCTGCTGGGCTGCTCACTTCATTGGAAAACACTTATAATTTTCTCATTTTGTTTTGTGTTATGAAATTAAATCAACTTGTTTTCTTAAACGCAGTTTTGGCGTTGCAGGGGGGGTATGTGTTACCGCATGATGTAGTGTTAAAACCGGCTGCGTCAAGTTAGCTAAAGAGAGCGCGACACACCGGAAATTGGTGACTTACCTTCAAAATAAATGCACTACATTAGTCATTTTTGAATGAATGAGCAAATACGTACAAGTGAACGAATGCATAGTAACGTGTATAACTAATGCAATTTCAGTCACCTGTAGTTTGGGCCATTTATGGAATAATATGAATGAAAATGTTCGTCAGTGAGGTTTATTTTGAAAAGCGTAGGCTGTGAGATATTTTAAAGTGGCTGACTTAACACTTACAGTAACACCTGTTGTTATTTTTAGCACGTCCGGAGAAGTGTGAACAGCTTCATGGTCACGTTTCAGTTACATTCACAGCCCCAGCAGTTATTGTGAAATATTGATAATGCTAGATATCTTTAATTATCAGCAGTTACTGCTACTAGTTGCTCTGTCATGGTATCGGTATATCTTTTTGTGTCACAATATCATGAAATAGTAGATTTTCTGGAAAATCAATTGGGAAACTGTTTGAAAGGCTTGTGTTTGGCTAATTCAGGAAATTAAATACCTGACAAATCAAAGAATAAAAAAATATATAAAAATTCAATATAGAGGAGTCCTGCTAAGGTGATTTATAACACTGCCACAATGGCCAAATACACCCAGAGATATTAAAAGGATACCACAGTATAAATGATATTTAAATTCTGCAGACAATCACATGGTAGGCTATATATTGTCACAACTTGCTACAGCAATATGACAAGAACAGATTTCAAACCACAAGTCTGACTAATTTCTCTCTCTCTCTAGACTGATACAGATTTGGGTATGGAGGAGAGGATCTTTGCCCTGGAGGAGGCTCAGAAACAGGCTCAGGAGAGTGCTGAGGTTGCCCTGGCCACGTCAGAGAAGTTGAAGAACTCCGGCCTCCACTCGCAGCTTTTGGACCTCCGTGATGAGATGGACATCCGATTGGCTGAGATGAAGCAGCTCACCCTGTCCGTCCCAACTCTCCAGGCCATGTTCAAGAACCAGAGTGAGGAGTTCAAGGCCGTGAAGGAGAGCGTAGTGGCCGGTTTGAGCTCCAGCTGGGCACTGGCTGAAAATGTGGCTGGGCTGACCGATGCTGTGGCCAGTGTACGCTCCAGAGTTGACGAGCAGGTTGCATCAGTGGAGGCTCTTAATGCGCAGTTAGAGGGACAAGCTTCAGAGCTCAATGAGATGAAAGAATCAATGCACCTTCATAATGTTGCAGTGGATACAAACAACCAGGAGATGGCTGCAATTAAGTGAGCTCAGTTTGATTTCAGATTTTATCTGCATGTCTGAACAATGTTTTAATTTGCTGACTTTCCAAAGAAGTGTTCATTTCTGTCGTGTGTTTGTTTCAGGGAGCTCGTGGAGGCTCAGCAGGCCATGCATGCCCAGGCATTAGAAGAGATGCTCAGTTCTGTGCAGTTGACTCTGGATGAGCAGTTTGTCACTTCACAGACCCTCCGCAGCAGCGTCATGGCTCAGCTGCAGACTTTTCACACCCAGGTATAACCCTGCTACTTATACTACTACTGCTACTATTCTTTCAAATATTTAATTAATTCAGTATCTTGTGACAGTCTACATTGTTTTTCAAGTTGCAACTGCTGAATTCCATTCGGATAAATAATGAATAACATGTCTGTCTATCTCAGCTGGCGAATGCTCCTTCCATGTCAATGAAAGTTAAGTCAAATGAGGAGGGCCCATCAGCAGAAGAGTTCATCCCCACTACAGCACAGAATGCCACTGAGGTGCAGGAGAAGCTAGAAGATGATGAGGAACAGGCTGAGCAGCAGGATGCTGAAGATGAAGCAGAAGAGGAGGCAGAGGAGGAGGAGGCCGAGGAGGAGGAGGAGGCAATACAGGAAGAACAGCCACTGGAGCAGGAAGTGGATGGGGACATTACAGAGGAGGAAGAGGAAGAAGGTATTATAGAGGAGGAAGAAGAAATCACAGAAGAGGAAGAGGAAATTTCCCCAGAAGAGCAAGAAGATGAGGAAATTACAGGACAGAGTGAGGAGCAGGAGGTTTCTGGGGAGGCAGCAGAGGAGGAGGTCGCAGAAGAGACTGAAGACGGTCACGTTTTGGATGAGTCTTTGGAAGAGGACGTATCTGAAGAAGTTGCAGAAAGCTGGGAGACTGTAGAGGAAGAGTCAACTGAATTAAATATTGAGGTCTTTGGGGACGAAAATGAGGAGGACGAGTAGTTGTACTTGAAATGCTCCAGTAGGTTGAACACCTGTAAATCACTGCAGTCCGCCGCTATTTCCTGTAGTTCACAAGATTGTGATTTCTAAGTCTTATTTAGATGAATGGGAACCATTTTTACACGCAGCACATTTTTTTAACTAGTAGCTGCAAATGATTTGTAGTATTCGTTTTATTCTACTTGTGTGGTTGTCTGACATATGGATTGTGTCAGGTGAGCTGTCCATCACTAAAAAATAATGAAGACGTTTCTAGAACTTACCGCTGTAATCTAATTCCAGACATATTTTTTAGGGTTGTACTTCTCTTCAATACATATACGTATGGTCTCGTGAGAAATTACTTTTTTTTTTACAAATTTAAGTTTCGGCAACAAGTACTGGTATATGATTGCTACTGAGAGTGAAGTGTTGATGGAAATGACAATTTCTGTAAAGTAATTTCAGTTAATTTACCATGACTCTGTTGTAGAATAAGCATGTCACAAAAAACATATTTGAAAAAAATTTGAAATTAAATTGTATTTCATCCATTTACATATGGCAAGATTAGAGTATGAAAGTATGTTATGTCAACTGTTTTTTGCAATGTGAAAGGGAAAATGAATGTGACTGTATTTATAGCTTGTAATTTAACACAAGTGCATATGTAGTGCCTCTCAATGTGAAGTTATTTATGGTACAAGTGCACATGCTGTACATGTGGGTACATATGATTCCAGTGGTACATACTGTTCTCTTGTCATGAAGCCCTTTTGTGAAAAGGTTAAAGTACTATTTTATGCCAGCAGGTGGTGCCTGATTACTACCATGATAATGAAAGAGGATCAACAAATGTGATAGAGGAACCAAAACACTTTCATTTCTAAAGAGGGGATCTGTGAGTGTCTCATGATTTTTGTCTTGGTTGTAAGATCACTAAAAAGAGAAATTCTACCTACAGCTGGCTACATCTAGCATCTAGCGTTCTCATTTTGTGTAGACTGCAGTTATCCCTCTGTGACATCCTGACCTGAACTGAGAACAGCAACCACATGTTTATTTGAAATGACTGACTCTTGGGTTGCCATGAGGTTGCATTTTAAAGAGGGTGTGATGTGCTGAATAAAGTTAAATACTCAGTTTGGCAGCTCTGCCCAGAGACCAATTGACCTTTTACTGGTGATTTATTTTAATTAATTGGTGAGGGTGGGAATAATTCCATGAATTTCTCAGGATAAAAGAACAAAAAGGGAGCATGCTGGCCAAGTGGAAACAAGCTGACAGGTATGATTAATGTAGAACAGGTGCCATAAGGCAAAACCTCATGGGAGGCTTAACTGTTTAAAATGAAACTCATCATTGTCGTATCTTTAAATGATGAAGTGCTTAAATTTTACTAGTGCATAAGGAAGCGACATGTTTAGCTCAAAATATGGGCAAAAAAATCCTTGTATCCAAAAATATACTGTGGAGTGATTGTTAGTGGAACACCACATGCACTCATCAGTATCATTGTAAGAATAGATATTTGTGAAATGAATTGTCTTATTTAATTCTGTGATTAAAGTACAGCAGGTGCAGGCGAGGTTTGCTCTGACAGCCAACTCTGACTCAGGCTGGAGTTAATTAGAAACAAACTGAAACCAGACAGGAAATGATGCACCTGGTGTGTATCACCACCTGAAACCACTAAAACTTGTCAACCCTCCAACATGCAGATTATTTAAGATGTATTTTTAACCCATACCAAATATTTTGTGTTAAAACTACTCAGCGTCAGCATATTTGCAGTGAAATATATTTGTCACATTCCATAAGCATTTACAACACGAGCAATGCAGAGATAGCGCACCCCTTTAGATTCCCTTTTTAGGAGAATACATTGCAAACAAATGACCTGTAACATAATGCATGTAACTGTTTCATGGAACATACTCAGAAAGGTATGTAGGCTCGTCTTAACTGTCAACACATGCAGCCTCCAGCTTGATTAAATTCACGAGATATAACAGATCTTACCCCAAGCACAGTATATTTGTGCATCTGACCAACCGGTTGTTTTTTACACTCTTCTCTCACCCTAACACAAACGCTTGTCCATCTACTGCGCGTATTTTAAATCTTACTTTCAGATGTACTTTCCAGCAGTTGTTTTAATTGAGGAGTTACCATTTTTAACAGACTTGTTTCCCCTTTGTAAAAAAAAAAGTAGAATAAATCACACTTATTTTTAATGCACAGGGAAGTACTCTTAAAATAATAAGCATACTTCCTTGTGCATTACATACAGCACCAGAATAGAGTACTTAGATACACACAATTTTCACCTTTACATCTATTGAAACTACCCCTAAAACACTATTAATGAGACTAATGATGCTTTATTTTTCCCATTTTTGCTGAGTCGCCCTGAGTCCCTTGAGAGCCCTTGTGAACAATACTGCTGTCAGGTCCTTGTGTCCACACACACACTACAGCCCGCCTACTCCCCAGTCCCACCACTTCCTCCACAGCTCTCACACTTGTGCAGTTCTTTCACTCTCATCAGATATTCAGTGTCTCACCATCACATGAAGATCACACTTGAGTTTCTCACTTTAACTAAGGACACAGCCACATCAGATTCCATATCAGTGGATAACAAATACATCCCTCTACATCTTCTTTGCTGCTTTTTTTCTTTAAGACTAACTTTTATAGAAACTTTTTGGAAGTACTTTGGACCACATTACAGTTGCATGCAGAGGCCAGCGGCTCGGGAGCGATGTCATCTCCGCTTTCTCACAACAAAGATCAGCTGCGTGTCAGAAAGTCGCTCTCTGACTCCTCTCCAACTTCATCCGCTGCCACCACCAAAAGCCTGAGGGTAAGGCCGAATTGTCTTTAATCTTTTCAGCATCTGTTTAGTTAGAGGAAATGCCATGGCTGACATAATGCAAACAGCAACATTAAAGTTCAGTCATTGTCAAACAAATGCTTCTGTAACAAGCCACAGAAGTATTCCTGTGTGTTAGTATACTTTGCCATAGAATCTTAGGACATGCCATACATAATTCAGTCAGCACTCATGATATACAGTAGTCTACATGATCAACGGGAAATTATGTCTAGCCATAAATGACTTCTTACTGCCTCGTTTGAAATGAACCCGGGTCCCTTTTGTGGAAAACACTGTTTACACATGACAGCTGTTGGAATGCAACTAAAGATTTTTTCACTATTGCAATATTTTCCTTTATATTATACTGCAATCAAGAGAAAATATGTAAAAACAAAGTATCTCAAGAGAATCAGTGACTCTACATGTGTACTTGTGAAGCTGTGATATCATTTTATACACTGATTTTGGTACTTTAATCAACAATTAATAAAATACATACAATTACAGATGGCGTTATTTCAGTGTAGTATTTATCAAATCATGCACTATACATGCTGATTTGAGTGAGACATGTTACTTCTGCAACTTTAAACTTTACAAACATGTTACTGGGTTAGATTGTGATTTTTTATTTTTTTATTTTTTTTGATTACTTTTTTGGGCATTTGCCTTAATTCCTAATAGTGTACCAGGGACATTGTGGTTACATGATACGCGTCTTGGACCCCTAGGCCCCCGCGACATCCCAGATAATAAAGGTTTTTATCTCTCATAACACTTTAAAATGCTTCAAAAGGCTCGTAATAACTCACATAAACTGTGAAACAAAATTGCATGCTGATGTGCTTCGCATGGAGGAACAAAACCTGTAAGTGAAAACAAGGCAAAGTTGTAATGAGCAGTTAGTCATGTCTGTTTATGTAAACCAAGAATCCACTTGGGAAAGATAAATGGAGAGACACAGAGAGAGGGACACAGGAAAAGAGCATGAAGAGAGAGAGTGAGAGAAAGAAAACAGGGGGTGAAAGACAGGATGACAGGGAACAGAGAGAAGGAGGGCTAGAGTGCTTAGGACTGGCTTGTGGGAACTCAGACGCAGTATTTATGGATGTTTATCTCTCTGCTAGTCCTACGGGAAGCTCACATTTTCCACTTGGGAATAGCTGGTCAGCAGGCAAGAAGCTCTTCATGGGATCTCGAGAAGCTGGAGGACAGCTTAGTGACAGAGACACTCACATACATGGGATAAAATGTCACAAAAGCCTATGTTTCCACCGGCATCTGTTTATATGTGGTGTCACTTAATCTAAACCAGAGCTTTTTCCAAGTCTGCATACTGTGCATCATTAATGACCGTTTACCAAGCACATCCAAGTGTCCAGAGACAGCCTTAAAGGAGCTGACATCAGTGTCTGATGAGGATCCAGAGATCTTGTAAATGTCTGAGCAGAGGCATATCACTGTGTTTACACATAGTGTCTGTAACTTAAAGCCCTGTTTCTTCTTTACAGGGATCCATTTGCCATCTCCGTGATTTTGTTAGACGTGTAGCTGTTTAAGTATAAGTCAGTCTGCTTTTTGCTTTAGTTTATGTGACTGTCATAATAAGTCTCTAAGAATAAAGTACAATGTAAAATGGAACTACATGTACTGTCTTAGAGGCATGTCAGCAGGAATACTGTAAGTAATCCAGTGCATCTACAGTATATTTCTCTGATATGTGCAGAAGTAATTGCTACAGACAAGATAATTACCTCTTATAAGTTAATACATATTGATCATTAGCATTGGTGAATGTAATAAAACTGAAAGAGTGAGTCATATTAGCTTTTCCTCCAATTAAAATGATGAAAGAACATTGAAGGATGGAGAAGAAGGGTTCAGCAGGTTCAGACAGAATATATGGCATCAATTTATATCTACTGTGTCTACTGTTTTATGTCTTGTCTTACTGCCATTTTATCTTTTATGTAAAGCACTTTGAATTGCCTTGTCGTTGAAAAGTGCAATAGAAACAAGACTAAGAGTTGGCAGTAATGCTAGCGGCTCTGTGAGGTTGTACAGCGGTGCTTTGAGCTAAATGCTAACATCAGCATGCTAACATGCTCATCATGACAATGCTAACGTGGTGGTGCTGGTTTTTCTGGTATTTGGTCACTCTAATACCAGTCAGGGAATCACAAAAGTTATTACAGTTCATCCTGAGGGGAAAAAGAATGTCTGAACCAAATTTCGTGGCAATCGACCCAATAGTTGTCAAGACATTTCATGCAAAACCACAAATGTCAACCTCATGATGGTGCAAGAGAAAAAGTAGAGGATCACCAAAGTCATTAGGATTCATCATCCTAATGGGGGGACCGTACAAAATCTCATGTCAATGCATCCGATAGTTGTTGAGATATTTCAGTCTGGACCAAAGTGGTGGGCCGACTGACAGACCGACATTGCCATGGGGCTAAAATAACTTGAGCACTTGTATTGTAGCACTGAATACACTTTTAGATGTTTGTTTTAGAGCGATACATCCAATTTTGATAACATCTACATCTTGTTCTCATCAAGTGTGCAAGCATTTACAAGTCACTTTGAACAAAAGCGCTAAATGAAATGTAATCCAAGGTAATATGTATAATAAATAAACATCAAAGAGTTTATATAAATAAACTTGCCATGCATATATGTACAGATGGGTAACTAATTAAAGGGAAAATCTGAATATGTTTCTTCAATCAATTTGAAGAAAAAGTCAGGGGTCACTGAATAGTTTTTTGAGTATGAAAATTATGTAAATCATATACTGTGGCCTTCGCAGTCACAAGATATCAACCAAATTGAACACCTGGGAGATTTTGAACCAATGTGTCAGACAGCGCTCTCTGCCATCATCATCAAGAGCACTAAATAAGGGAATATATTTTGGAAGAATCGTGTTCGTTGCTCCAGTAGAGGTCCACAGAGATCTGTATCTGCATATTACATTGGGGATGATATTACTCTTACTGGTGATCTCAGAATTAAACCTCTGTCCCTAGAATCAAGCAGTGTTGTATTATGCTACATTTTCTCATCTTCTAAGGGAGTGTGAGTTTTTATTGTTTAGCTGTTGTTAGGCTCTGTTCTGCCCCTTGAAAATCTCTCATCAAGGAAACTGTATAACCCTTCCAACTTCAGCAGGCAGTAATGAAGAAATTGTGAAAGCCACTGCCAGAGCTATTACCTTTTTTGGATGTGTTTAGTTATCTGTGCCTGTCAGTTTATTTAAGGGATCATTTCCTCTCTCCTTCTTTAACTTGGCTTGGTATGTCAGACTGCCATAAACCTTTTCTTGGAAAACTGAAAAAAAAAGTCTTTCATGAGGAATTCCTGGTAATGTCACTTCAAAGGATCACTGAGCTTTGCTTGCATTTAGATGTACTGATAATGATGTACTTGCTGACATTGTACATGTAATAAAATATGTCCTGTGTGCATATTAACTGCATGGTTATGATATTATGCAGAGGAAATGGTCAACATGGTACAAAATACAACCTCATTTGTGGATTTGATTCCATATTGTGCTTCATAAATCTCACATCACGACCAAACAGCCTGTCAAGCAAATGATGAAGTCAAGCTGTGTTATGTCATTATTTGTGCAGTAATGACCATCTACTGAAATAAAGGACGGGCCACAATGGGGTTGGCTGACTTGTTTATGCCATGTAAGGATTAAATTGGGATTAAGCACAGCTGAAACCTTTAGTAAGATAACCCTGAATGTCGTCACAAAAACCTTACATTGGCGTTGCTGTTGCATTTTGGTCAGATAACCAGCTCTAAAACATTTCTCTTCTATTTCAGCATGAGAGACTGTCTAGGTAAGCACCCTCTAATTTAATTCTCACCATTAATACATACAAAAGACATTCAATTATCGCCTGAGACTATGGCAGAAAAAAAAAAACAGGAATCCATCAATGACTTACTGATAATAACACCTCTCTTGTGTTTTCAGATTGAGCTCGTCTGGATCCTCTGATGTCTCCAACAACACATCAACAAATCATGCTGAGTCCTACTTTTTACGGAGGGAGAACAGACTGTCTGCAAGGAAAAAGGCAGAAGAAGAGACTGCAAATAATGACTATAAAAAGGCAGGTGATTCAGTTTGCATGTTGGTAATATTTTGAGTGACTGTTGTTTCGATGTTCAAGTAACAGAGGAACTAAATGTGATCACTTGACAATTAATTAACTTACTTAAGGAGTCTATATTGTTTTCAACCAATGATTTTCAGCACAGGGCCTTCATCATGGTGCACTACAGAGGGGATAAAGGGACATATTATACACCACAAGATGGCTGACTTTTTGCCAATTATCCAATGAAAATTAGACACACAAATATCAAGTCTCCAAAGGATGCTGCACCGTCAACACAGAAATTTCAAAATAAAAGTACACAATAGATGGAATGATATCTATACAAAGTGCCAATCCAGCCTGTAGATGTTGAGATATTTCACTGGATACTGTAAGTATAAACTTTGACCTGTTAAAACAGCAGAGAATAACCAAAATCATTAGGATTCATGGTCTGGGCACCATGGATATTTGTACCAAATTTCATAGCAATCACTTTTGAGATACTTCATGAAGAACCAGAAATGCCAACCTCATTGTCAGTGGTGAAAATAATCATTAGTTGCCTACTAAACAGTTAAAACTACCACACAAACAGTCACTGTGGCTGTTGAAGTCAGTGTTTGTTAGACTGTGTGCTGTGACTCCTTTGGAAATCCTAACAAGTGCATATTTTGTAGATGTATGAAAAGGCACTGGCCACCAATCAAAGGCTCAAGTCCAGGCTGGAAACAAGTAAACAGGAACTCACCATGATTCAGGACCAGCTGCAGAGAGCACAGGTACTGTACATACAGGAGTCAACGGTCAATGTGCCCAATCCAGATTTATGAGTGTGAAAGAACTGAAGGAAATGGCTGCTGAAAAACATATATGAAAGTTTCTGCAAGTCATAATTTGAATAATTCTAATTTTTGTCAGTACACACAGAAATGTCTCCCATAAATCCTTGATATCAGGTAATGCTGTACAGTGAGAGAAATGTGACATGAAAGATAGCAGTTATACAAGGAAGCTGCAGCATAATTACTATTGGATGGCAGGTCTGAATTTTGGAATAATGACAGTGAGCAACTGTGGGTATATTGGATATTTTACATCAGACATATGTGCTCACTGTTATGGAAATGCAGCACCTATAATCATACAGTTTCAAGGCTTTCTACTATAATCTTTTTCATGATAACCTTTCATTGCTGCAGAAGGGAAGACCAGGAGATTGTGGCTCCAACATGCTTGAGACAGAAAAAAAGGTATGAACTCAGCACTATACTAAAACTAAAAAACAGGTTTTTATTCAAAGTGTTTTTATTGATCGTGATTTATTTATCTTAATTATTTTTATTAAATGTTCCTCTTCACAGGAAAGTTGGAGTCTAAAAAAGAGGATATCAGATATGGAAGAACAGTTGAAGGTAATTCAGATATTTTACAAATTAGTCCTTATCTTTTGTTGTTTATATTAATATTCACTTCCATTTTTTCATATTCAGTCTCCTTTAGAAATATCAGTAGTTAACAATATAGCAGAATCTCTTACCCAGGATAAATTTAAGCTTATTTCATGTGAGGAAAACAATGCACAATCAAATTCAAACAGTGTAAAGTGTCTGCGGGACTTGGAGCTGCGGCGTTAGCTGCTCTCCCTATGGAGGTTTTAGCTGACATCATTTGTCACCATTATGCTCTGTTGGCTGTGGAATGTGTGAGCACTTTGACGCTGCAGCGAGTGAGCCATCTGTATTCATCTAACGTTCACAAATGTCTGCTGTGTTATGCCCGAGAGGATACAGACAAAAACCTGTTGTTATCTGTGAATGAGAGGTCTAAACAAACATGGGATACTCGTCTGAAAATAGACATTCACAACAGAGAAGCACTGTTACATGTATTCAAATGAGCAAGTATGGTCCAATTGTGTCTGTGTGTCACAGGATGCAAGTATACAAGATTATGTGTCTTTGTGTAAATGTAATTGTATTTGTTTTATAGTGATAAATTGCTCAGATTTATCCAGAGCAGATTACTTCCTTTATGGACTAGTCAGCAGCAGGAACAGAAAGGAGAAATGTAAAACAGTCTTCACTATTGTACCTGTGTTGAAGTTCACTTTGGACCAGAGCCTATAGCTTAGAATCCCCTACAGTCACTCACACTGTGAGATGATTTTGGACAGAAAATCCTTCAAAGAAACTGTAAGGGACACATTTTTGAAGGAGAAAATATGTTTATTTATTAATTTATTAATTTGTCCATGAAATATTTTTGTGGTGTTATCCACATATCCAACTTATAGAAATCACCCAATAATAAATCTGATGAAAAATAAACATACAAACTTTTTTTTACAAACAAAGACCAGAACATTAAAGTTGGAGTAACACATTGGCTTGAAACAGAAGCAAGAAAAATGTCTGGTAAATTTACATTTAAATCTAAAAATCTTACAGCTCATTTTTCAGGGATATGGTCACATTTCTTAGTCTGTCTAAAAACAATACCCACATAACCATGTGTTGATTGCAAGAGTTACGTTGTGATCATTCCTCTTGTCCATACATGAAGAAATCCCATCCTAACATGATTCTGATGTAAGTGATGGGGGACAAAATCCACAGTCCTTGTGTTCAACTAAAGCCAATATACAAAAACTGTCTGTGGAAATGCAAAGGGGGCATTTTGTACTAAAAACACTTTGGAAAATACCTATTTGTTTTTTATGACTAGGACTGATGAAGCTCCATGTTAGCTTCAACTGAACTTTAGCATGCATTTTTGTTTGAAAAGAGGACTGTAAATTTTATCCTCCATCTCTTCCATTGGAGACGTGTTAGGAGAGGATCCTCTTCACAGCAAGTAGGAATGATCAGAGCAACTAATAACTCCACCACATACTGTACGTACACCCTGGGTCGTGCAAGTATGCAAAAGCATGTCTTTGTTTTGAAGCAGTGGTGTAACATATTTGTCATGACTGTTGTGTTGGGCACCAACTCTATTAGCTTCATTTTGATGTGATGGAGACTGAAAAGGTTGCTGGAACTGCCAGGAATCAAAACCAGGACTTTGTGCATGGCATATGAAAATACTACCGATACTACCTACAAATAAGGGATCCTCAAAAGGAACAGTGAATTTATCATATGGCAAACATTAACATACAGCATGTAGGGTAGACCTGTTGTGGATGTCTATTTAACATTTTTTTAATTTCTTATATGGATCATTATGGTAAGGCATGTTCCATCCAGGACAATGAGCCCTCCAGGATATCAGCAACATGCCATTTTACGTCTGTGTCCACTTTAGTTGTCTCGTGCTCTTTCTTCAGGTTAAAGCAGAGCTGAAGACGGAGAACCAGAGACTGAAGGATGAGAATGGAGCTTTAATCCGGGTCATCACCAAACTGTCCAAGTGAGACAAGAAGCAGGAAGGATGAGAAGAAGTGGGATGGATACCAGAAGCCATATCTATACCTGCATTCTTCCTACATTCATCCTATCCTCGGAAAGAATGTATGTACATAGTTTTCCAGTAATTTTGGAAACTTAACTCTCATTTCTTTTCCATTGTCTGTTGAGTAACAAACATTTGCAGGGATAAAGACACAATTTACATCAGCTGTGAAAGTTTCCTGTTACTGTACTGGATCTACAGTAGTAACACATTCTCAGACAGAAAATACATTAAATTAAAATTCATATTGTATATTCATTTAAATATTTCTACATAAAGGCAGATGCGAACACGACCACCTCATGTGTTTTTCTTCACTGTGTTTCCATGAACAAATTGTCCAGAAGTAAACTATAAAACTGCTTAATCGTATCAAGAATATCCCTGCATACATAAATGGACAAAATATTGCAGGTATTTCCACAGAGGTATTACCATGGAAACTGCAATATTCTGTTCACTCCATATACAGACCTTGAAAATCGGCTCTGAGCTATCAGGGACAGCAGATGATGGATGAGCTACATTTTTCAGGAACGCGGAAGCGTCATCTCTGATTTAAGAGCTTTACCTTGAAGTATGATGTCACTAATGACAGCATTTTTCTCCTTACCTGCAATAAAAAAACAATCAAATACATAAAAGGTGGTCACAGAGTAAAGAAAATGCCCCTTATTTTGCCTCATAACCATCAGCACTAAAGCAAAACCAGATCGCATGTATGTAAAATATGAATCAGTCAGTTCATGGTGAGTGGAGAGGCTTCAGATTCTCTTTTTTAAGCAAGTAATGATAATTGAGAAAACGATCTCACCTCAAGATCCATTTAGTAGCTGTTCTGGAGCTTTCAGTCACATAAAGATCATATAAAGATCACGATCTTCATCAGCAGATGGCGACAGTGAGATTGTTTTGCCAGCTGCTGTTTCCAAGGTCAAAAATGAACCCCAACTTGAAAGTCAACATAAATGAGAAATCCTTAAAGCACTCAGAAAAGGAAAATTTGAACATTTTACAATTCCATGACAAAAGGGCAAACTGTATGTGCTGATGAAGATCATGTGACATGACCCAAAGCTCCAGAACAGCTACTCAATGAACTTTGAGGTGAGATTGTTCAGTCAAATGTCAGGAAGGATCGTTAAACCTAAAGCACTGTTAAAAATATCACAATGAAATAAAAGGAATTCTCTTTTATATAGTCATTTCACTTTAATTTCATGATAATCATGACTGACTGCCTATAATTTATCTTTTGTCTCACATTCAGAAGATTTAATGAGTCCCATTTATAATCTTACAGACTAAGATATCATTTTCAATTATGTTCACATTTAATTTGGATTATCATATATTATGAATAGCGCCCTAAATTTGAATGTTTGCACAGTTTTTAAAGATAAATAAAATGACACATTATTATCCGTCTAAACTCAGACTAACACAAACTTCAGTGCAGCATTTGAGTTCATCGCTCTGCAGATGTGTTGCATTTTTTGGGGTTTGTCATCCATGTTTTGTTTTCACATTCATATTGCATCAGAGAAGGGGCTATAACATGTGCTACTCAACACTGATTCCTAGTATTTTTCTCATGCTGTGTATGATGCCACCCTCTGACCGTAAGTGGAAAAGCATCCTCAGATTCCATTTACACACCACACAGGACAAGGCTACTTAAAATGCCTTTATTTCCTATGATTACATTTTGACAACACACAGATATGTCCTGACCACATCCCATATTTTGGTTCCCTTGAGTAATTCAGTTCTACATAGGGAGTGATATATGAGTACAAGTTCATTGGTCTTTTTGTTCCCTTTTTTTTTTGCTGGAAAACATGGATTTTGTACGGAAATAAATCATGCAGTTCACAAAAAGGCACAACTATTGACACACCTCTACAACAAGACAAAAACGAGAAGAGTCAAGAAAGACGTTCAAGCATTTCCCTTGTTTATGTCGCCTGGAAAGTGAATGCGTGATGGAGGAGGGTGAGTCTTTGGATGTTCTGTATCATGGCTATGTTCACATAAGAGGACTAAAGAGGAACCATTATTGAAGCAGCAGGTTGGCAGTATTGCATTGCGAATGTTGTTCTGTACGGTTTGGGTCTGCTCTGTGCTGAAGATAGCTTGTGAGACCCAGGAAGACGGGGATTTTGTTGCCTGCATTGCAGAAAAATGGCAGACTCATATAGTCCATTAAAAGAACAACAATAAACAAATACAGGCTCTATTGGTCCTATTGCAAATACACAAAATAGCAGACAGAATCTGATGGCAGCTCATACATGAGAATGAGCATAATAAGTAACCCCAGGAAAGGATCAACTGACACACATTGTAGAAAAGGATGTAATGTGGTGCTCCTCCAAAATAAGATGTGAACTTTGACACCACAGTGTGGCATTGAATCTTCAGAATAGACTCGATATTAACAGTGGAAAATATGTCTGCTGTGTATTCCTCTCAGCCCCTCGAACATAGAGAGATAGCTACATTATACTCTAAAAGATGGACTGTCATGAAGATTAGGATTGTTCATCTTCATGCACTGTAAATAAAGGGTTGTCTAATAGTAAATGACAGTGACTCAAAAAAGCAGACGGGATAAACACATCCCCACATTAGAAATGTCATGGTAGACACAGCATCGATATCTCAGAGCATGCACAAGTGACACAACACCAGCTCATCCCATTGCAATTCATTAGTTAAACTGTGTGTTCATTCATGAAGTGACATTTGTAATTAAAAGCTTATTGATTGCTTTCTTATATGACTAGAGCTACTTAAGAGGACTGCATCAATAATATGCAGTAATAATATTTCACAGAACTAATCCAGCAATTTTAAAAAAAAACTGTGGTTTGGTTTATTCTATATGTAAAGTAGTGACTTCACTCATTTCTTATGTTAAAAAGTATAATCAGACATATGAGAGCAGGTTTATTTGAATAGCAATAAGATGAGAAGGTAAAATCTAATGAAGCAAGGAAGGAAAAAGGGACTACAAGTCGATTAAGTCGTCCACTGTATCTACAATTGATAAACTAAGACTTGACACCCATCTGGCAGGAGTAAATGAAGGAAACACTTACGGTACACTGAGATAGAAAATCAAGGAGCCGGCAAATATTCTCCTTTTTTGAAATATATACAGTTTACTGGTCAGCGACCAACACATTCTGTATAACAAGTGCAAGCAGAAATTAACAATAATTACATGACTTGTAGCCCAAGCATACTGTAACACTGGATTTAGCACAGAGGACACATACAAACGGTGACAGAAAACCAGACAGTCATGCAGTATTATGGCAAACTAAGTGGATTTTTACACATGATACACAAAGCAACCCTGCTTTAATTCCAGGCATTAAAGGGGCCCGAGAACCCTAACATGGATTATTCAGACATACATTCAGTCCCATTCAGCAAAAATACATACACTTTGCAGTCAGTGCATACTCTTTTTTACTCCGTTTTATTATCAAAAATGACACAGAACACAAACACACATACACAATATAATTATGGTTCCTCTTTAAAACATGCTACTATTTACATCATCTTGTAAATACATGCTGTAGCCTATTAACAAATTTGCGCGATGCATAATGTTAACAATAGGAAGAAGCAGTATTGTGAATGGACCAATCGGTGTGCTGCTGTTCATCCTCCTGCAGAATTATTTTTACTTCTGATGACAATATGGCCTCCTATTGAAGCAAAGACTGGGCTGTAATAATATATTATACGCAACCGAACTGAATTCTGAAATTTAACCACTACTGAATACTTAATGATGAAATCATTTAATTGAAATATTCTACTTTGAAAACCATATTTCTAAATTACATATGCTTTGAATTCCCCTCTTTGACGTTTACAGAAGGTCATTTCAAGTTGTGCAATTTCAAAAACTTTATATGTATCCCCATTATTATATCCCCAACAGCATGCCATGTTCCAAAATTGTTCTTTCAATTGATTTTAAACTGGATGTTATTTTACATTATTAATTATATAAGACTAGACACTGTTACACTTATTTTTTTCATGCAAGACATGGTGATTCTGGGCTCTTTTTTTCAGTAGATTTGGTCAAATTTTCATTAGCGCTGTTACCACTTGGAGTGATAGAAGCTGGACGTTTCAATCATTTTCTAATGCTAACTAGTTTTCTAACTATTGGTTAAAATGACAATAAATCAGCATCACACCAATTTGTAATCCTATTTGTGTGTTTATTTTACTCCTTAATGTTAATGTGGGCATTTATTCATTTTTCTTTTCATCATATCATAATTTTTTTTTCAGAATACATAGCTGAGCTACTCCACAATCTTTCCACGTATCCCATAGCAACGGCAGAAGTACCATTTGAATCTGAATGAGCTTGACTTTTTTGACTTTTTAGGTCCCTAAATGATCAATTGAATTTGTGCAACTTGAAAATAGTTTCATGTACACTTAAAATCATTCAGTTTTTAACATGTCAACATGTGGATTCAAACCACATGAATTTAGATAAATGGTTCTCCAATAAAATATTTCAACATTAAGTATTCGGTGGTGATTAAACTTCAGTTAGGTGTTCAGTTGCTTATAAGACTCAAATCTTTATGGCATTTTTTGCCTCCATGCCTCTGCACATCACAATAATGCAGTATGTCTTTGATGAAGTTGTAACACCACCCTGTTGCAGCACTTTGGCTCCAAGTTTACAAAGCTTGTGGCTGATGAGTGAGCTGTCCAAACAACATGAAATACTGTGAGGCATGATACATGCTAGATTTTGCAGCTCTATTTGGTTCAAGCAAATGGTCCAAGATATGTTTATTGTATTATATGTTTGTTGTAGCACTGGCCGTGGTGAGATTTTACAAACCTGCATTTTGTACTTGAATTCTCGTTCTCTTAAAAAGTGCAGCTACATCTTACATTTCAAATTCAATTCTCTATAAAAACATCTTTGTCTTTGACAGAAATCCTCATGTTGTTTCACCAGAAACTATTAAAGTATTGACGTGTACTACAGTATGTTGGGTAATCAGAAAGACATATAATCCGTTTAATGGATATCAAAACAAAAATGTGTTAAATGGCACTGTTTTTAGGAAGCAATTCAAAAGAAGCATAGTCATAATTGGTCAGAACATCATTGATAAGCCTTCTAGTATCCTTACTTTGTCCACAGGTAAGTAAGGTTTTACATCCAACTGGTCAACACAGCTCAAGACAGATTCCAGATGGCACATTCACAGTGTCCCTGACTACTTTTGAATGATATTCACTCTGTAAAAGTTTCCCTTCTAAATAAAACAATGAAGCTTACTGTATTTCTCAAAGTGTCACATCAGGAAAGGCACCCTTGTATTCCTGTCCTACATTAGATCTGTCTGAAGAAACAGAAATTTGTGTTGAACCTAAATGCATAGACGTGCCTTCATGGCAACACAAAACAAGCGGCATGGATCAGACAACTGAGTCATCTCTGCCATATTGTATACTGTACTGCACAGTACGTATCTTCTTCTCAAACGTGAGCTGATAAAATGAAGACAATCATTTATGCAGATTTCTCTTGAAAATATATTGCAACATGGATCGCTGCAGTCAGTGACCTTGACCTCATTCATTCTCAATTAAATCTTTTTGCATTAATAGACTTAAACAGACTCTATGCAGGAAATAACCCAATACTACAGTACTTTCTATTGCAAGTTATAGCACACTTATTAGCAAGATACAATACTGGGCATGGTGTATGCAGAGCAGTGGGGAGGTAAGTAAAGCATGCTCTATAAACTAAACTGAAGCTTTATTTCCAGCATTGTCTTCACCAAGACTTTCATTCAGTGTCAGCACCCTAAGAATCAGTTTCTTCAAATGAAAGAAAGACCAAAAGTCGATCATTCATGAACCAGTCACCCGATAACTCAGCGCCACTCTTCTCAGCATACACTAATGTGTGAAATGTGATGCTCAAAAAGAGTTTTTTCGACTTAACCATGAATGAGCGGATATTCTAAGATGTCTCTTTTTTGCTGAGCAGGTTTCATGACGAGCAGTCATGTGTTAAGTCATGGGTTTCATGCAAAGTAGGGGTGGGGGTTGGATTTCTGAGTTAGTGCATTAGCTGGTTGGTGGGGGACGTTACTTCTTTGCAGCCAAGGATGCCAGCTGACCATCGATATCCTCCTCTGGCTGCAATGGATGCCACTGGGCAATGGGGCGGCGCGGATTAGCCAGCATGTCGGACCAGTGCTTCAGACCGAGGCCAGTCGCCTTACTGCCCACGAAGATCTTTCCGATGGCGTCATTCTTACCGATCTTGTCATAATCAAACACTGTGACCGCCACCAAGATTTTCTAAGAAGGGAACAGGAAAGAATGTGTAATTTCTGTTATTAAGTCATCACAACATCAAAATATGACTGTTAATTACTTTAAAAACCTTTTATAAAGTGGATAAACAACATTTTGCTTTACTCACAGCTATATATAATTAATCTACTGAAATATTTGGTTTGACTTGTACCATACCTGCATCTGTTCCAGGGGGATTTCAAAGCTGAAGGATTCATTATAGTAAGGGTTTAGGGTGTTCTTCTTCACTGTAGTCTTCTTTTTCTTCAGACGCTTACCCCCCTGCAGCAGCTGGATCTTCACATAAGGATCTGCAAAGGTCATCAATATGATCAGCAATAGAGACCATCAAGGCAAGTCATTGTAATGTAGTTTCTTGTTGTTTCTACAACATTTACTTCTGATATGGATTTCCATCATTTTTATTTCCTGATTACTTTCTGTACTGGTTTATCCTCAGTTCTTGTGATAGATGTGGAATTTCCTGTGTACTTGGCCCCGCTGAATTACAATTGTGAGCTGCATTTCCCAAGTGACAAAGCACAGGCATGCTCTATTTGAAGTCATTGTAAGCCCTGGGATTTCCCCTCACAAAGGTTCTAGGGACCAAAAGCTTGTCTTTATCATTAAATACTTGCATTAACCCTAAGTGTGCAGTGCCATCTTTTCTCCATATTTGATGCTTTAGGCCTTTTTGTACACTAGAACCGTGTCGTAAGTGCAGCGATCTTCTAAACATCTACGTTCCGTTTACAACATTGTAACTTCAAACTGATTTTGGCATTGCTCTACCAGATAATCCACAGGCGTCCATCTTCTTCAGGTTCTTTGCCTCCAGGATGCAGACGGTGAGTTTCCCGGCGGTGGGGACGTAACGGAGGGAGATGCAGATGTCTCCGAGTTTCTCAGGCTGAGCAGTCAGCACAGACAGAAGGAACAGAAATGACAAGCACACATGCTCATCAGCCAACGACAGAAAACTGCTTGTTCTAGAATATGATGATAAAGTAAAATGCTCTCAGCTACTCTCTGCTGTATGTCTTGCACTTTTTTGAAATTAAGGTATTTAGAATTGCACAGTTCTGTTTAGATTGAGAAGAGTCAGAGATTTTGAACCTCGGAGCTTTCAGCATGCACTGAAATAAATTAGATAGTGAGTTTTGCTTCAAAAGGTTAGTTTCTGTATAAAAAACATCAGATATCTCAGCCTAAGAATTCCAAGGTCACGCAATGTTATCAAGACAAAGTCACCTGAAAAATTATTGTATTACTGTAAGAAAATTCGGATTTTTGATGATGATTTTGATGTTACACTTTTACAAAACATCTCTTTGAACAACTGTATATCAATCAGTTATTTCAGTCTTCTTTAACAACATAATTTCAAAAGTTTGATTCTTAACAGCACCTCTTCTTGATCGGCGCTATCCAGATCCCGCCACTCCTCGATCGGCCGTCCGAGGTCGATGGTGTTCATGGGAATCTTCACCTCTCCAATGACGTCATGTTTGGAAAATCGGTCGTAGTCATAAACAGACATCAACAGAGTCTTCCCACCAAGCTCCTCATAGGGCACCTGATTGACAGACACAATGCCATGTTGTTTTTTACCTTAATACCTTGTTTTTTCCATTAGTGATATGACTATGAAAGTGAATCAAATCTTCACATAATGAGTAAATGAAAAAGGTACTTTAGAAGAAATTAGTCTCAGAAAGACCAGTTTTCTTAAAGTGCCTGTTTGTTGACTGGGGAAACTTAATTACTTACTTATTATTAATTATGGTTATTAATACGTGTTAGAAAAAAAAATCGAAACAAAGTTGAAATTAAATACAAATTAAATGAGAAAAGATATCCTGTATTTAGGGACAAATAACATTTAAATAACATAAATGAAATTACTTGGTTTTATCTCTGATTTAAACATCTAAGAAAGATATTAGAAAAGATAACACTGACTGACTGAAACTTTCTTCCATCAAGACATATGAAATGAATAAAAACCTTTCAAATGCAAAAGGTAAGAAGTAACTCAAATAAACCTTCCGGTGAAACACTAAATCTGTTTGGGAGAGAACAGTTCTGTAAAGTAAGATTTGTTTTTTTGCTGCTGCAAATTTGCAGACTGGCAGAGCTTCCAGCGTGACCCAGAGCCACTGGTAAAGTCTCTGTGGGCTTTATTAGCCAGGACAGGAAAGAGCAGCATGTACTGTAGGCTGCACAGACCAGTGAGTACACACATCCTAAGAAACCTGACAAGACACAGCCAGTCCTATTACACTTACACACTGTGAGGGACACGGTGGCAGTGGGTTAGGATGATTATGTGTGCTGCTCGTATTATATAAAAACACAAAGCTCACTATCATCCATAAATGTTTGATGTCTGTCTCTCTTTCTGTTTACAGCTGCATCGACTCATATTAAAGCAGCGCAGACTGGGAAGCAACACTAAATTCTGCAACAGTATTTTATCACTTCGCATACTGACAAGCCTTACCTTGAATACAAATGTTTCATTGAAGACAGGGTTCAGCGTTTTCTTGTGGACTTTGGTGTCAAACTTCTTCTTCTTTTCAGGAAGGAGCTGGACTTTAACGTAAGGATCGGAGGTTCCACCTGAGTCCATGGACATGAGATCAGCAGCTTGAAGGATGCCGACAGTGAGCTGTGTGCAGAGGAGGTGTGTGCGGGATGTAAAGGACAGGGGGGAGAAGCGAAGACAGAAATTTATCAGGCAAAAATCCAACGTTTATAAGATTTTTCATTTGCGTCAAGGTCACTGCTGCAGAGATTGGTTATATAACATCATCTGACAACTTAAGGCTCGCAATCAATCACCACAAACTTCTTGCCTGACTGGAGACGTACTGAATGTCAGAGGTTTTTCTTCATTGTCACATAATTGTCACAGTGTGATAACTTATAACTTATGTACATGCATACATACATACATATATATATATATATATATATATATATATATATATATATATATACTGTATATAGGCCTACAGTATATGTTTGAGTGAGCTAATTATAGGCCAAGGGGCAAATAGAATAGACACATTTAAAGTTCATCTTTTATTCTAGCCTCTGCTCTGTTTTATGTTTTGTTTTATGTTTCATTTCCTCTTTGATTCGGCACTTAAAGCCTCATTAATTCAGGTCATATACTACCACTGTGTCCATATGCTGCTGAGAGCATTACAGTAATGATGATAAAGTTGCTCAATCTTTGACAAATGTGTTCCCTTTTCTCTCAGCCAGAATTATTGCAAAATTATTTAGCCAGTTAGCTTAGCTTAGCATAAAGACAGGGGGAAACAGCTCGCCTGGCTCTGTCTGAATGTAACAAAATCTGACTACCAGCTCCTCTAAAGCTCACTTATTAACAAGTTATATCTCAAGCTTTAGAGGTGCTGGTAGGTGGATTTTGTTACACTTGGAAAGCGCTAGGCTAACTGTTTCCCCCTGCTTCCAGTCTTTATGCTAAGCTAAGCCAACTGGCTGCTAGCTGTACCTTTATATTCAGCCTACAGACATGATAGTTGTATCAATCTTTTCATCTAGCTCTTAGTAAGAAATCTAATTAGTGTATTTCCAAAAATGTTGAACTATTTCTTTAAATACTGGAAAACTTCATGTAGATATAAATATCAGAATAGTGCAACATTACCCCAAAATCTGTCAAAATTCTTCATGAAAAAGAGTTAGATCAGATCTGAAATTATTCACTGTGCTTAAAAAAGTAGCTTGACAATATGTGTAATGTATTTACAAGTGACAACCACAGACCTTTGTATTCTCAAAGTCATAATCTATAGAATATTGCAGCTTCCCCAGTTTCTCTTGTTCTTTCTCCTCTTCCTCTTTCTCCTCCTCCGTCAGTCCGGTCTCTCCCTCGTCATCATCGTCGTCCTGGTGTTTCTGTGGTGTGAAGGTAACAAGACAAAACAGTGTTAAAGGTCAGGGGATCAGGGATCAGAACACAGGGCTCCCCACGATAGCCAGCATGCCACAGACACTGGAGCTCCAGGATTTTTTTTTTAACATGGGAGATACATGTTTTGGTTACTGCTTACCTGCACAGCACCTGATGATAATAACCGGGGATTTATCATTTACAAGGTGAGAAATCTCTATTGGTAACACATGAATACATGTTTATACTTAAAAAAGAAATCTGCACACCTTGTCTTCTCAGTGTTTTTGGATCATTGAGCAGTTCTTTCAACATGCTTATGCAGTACAGTGACAGCCAGAGTCAGTGGAGGCTTTGCATGCTAGTTCCACTAAGAGGGGTAATAAATGCAACAGTTTTCCAATGAAACCAGGTGTTAGCATAGTTCTCTTGTTTGTAAAAAGGCTTTGATTTCACCAAATGAAAAAGGAGGTAAATTTTTATATAAATCCCCC
>NTHP01000066.1:970722-991453 GCA_003416845.1 Oplegnathus fasciatus | reverse complement strand
AAGGAACTAGCTCACAACAGCGAATGCCTGTGCATATTAAAAGGATAAAAGGCAAATACGACATAATATTCAGTGCAATGGCTTTCAGATAACCTACTGCTTTTAGCAGGATTGCAATTTGTTGTTTTGTCAAACCCTGCATTCAGAACTCTCATATTTCAAGATAAAATCCCAAACTTTTTTAACCTGCGTGCCTTGTTTCACCTCTAAATTTATGTGGCACCAAAAAAATGCCCCTCTTTTCAGCTTGCCGTTATTATAATAAATGGTTCAGGATTAAAGGGCACAGCCAGCTATTTGAATAATGTAGAGTCTTATTGCTGCAGTGTTATTATTGTAGTTAAATGAATTCCTCATTGCCAAGGTGACCTTGACCTTGAAATATTTTCACTCTTTTTTTTTCAGACCATCCAGTGTCTCCACATCCTACCTCCACCTTGAGTGTTACAATCAAAAGGACAGATTTTGCGAGTATTTGGCTCTTCATGCAGTTTTATCATCACCGTTTCCATGTCTCCCAAACAACCAACCATGCCCTTTATCACATGCATAGATTAATAGTGTTAAACGTGTCTTGCATATCATCTCTTAGTCCAATACTTTCCATATTGGTGTGAGTTACAGTTACATTGTCCCAGGAACAATGCATTAGATGGTTAGACTCTCCTCTCTGGGGGTTTATGGAGCACATCATAGCTTTCCATTGTTACATTCTCAAGCTGTCATAACAAAAATTAAAAAAAAGTTGGGGGGACTATAAAGAAAAAGTAAAGGAAGCTACGACTTTCATTCCATGAAACCCCCTCCGCCCCGGGGGCCGGAGAGCGTCAACGTGAGCTATCCACCTACCGTAGAGCGGGAGTCCACCACAGTCAAGAAACACGAGGCACACACAAGACAGACACAAAGCGGGGAAAAAAAGGAGGAGAGCAGAGAGAGGAAGAGATTCAACTCACAAGACACCAAACACACTACAAAAAGAAAGGCAGTCAACACCACCACCACAATTATGATGAGAAATGACATGCTGGTTTTCAACTGGGGGCAATAAATTCACATTGTGGACACAAGTAATTGATTGCTTTAATTAACTGTCACTGGAGCTCATGGCAATCTATGGTGATGTTAGTTGATTAGTCTAACATTTATATTGTGATTTACTGTGCTTTGCTTCCAAAATTTCCCAATATTTCTGCGGGTCTCATGCCTTCATCCATTATCCTCAATTATAAAATACAGCTTTTTGTACTTGCGACTTATCAAAAGAAAACTTTCCACTTCATAGTGCTCATTATTCTTTGCCACCCCGTAACAAAGTGTGTCATTTTTCACCACGGGCCACAATGGAATACGTCACACATTTAAACGACCACCACAACAACATCGAATAATTGGAGGGGAAGAGAGCTCTCCTTGTGTCCTCTACAGCCTGGGCTACAAAAGCTGCTGGTAAAAGATTAAATTTGGTTAGCTAGAGACATCTTTAAATGAATAAAAACTGCAATAAATGTCATAAATGAGAATATAAAAACTTGAATAATAAATTGTTGTAGAAAAGAAGAGGCAAAACATCACCCAAAACATCCTGTTACCCTGACTTTTCAGCACGTAGGAGGCACAAGGCATCATACCTCGCCACCCTGCATGTTCTTCATGTTGAAGCCATCCTTGCCCTTCTTCCCTTTCTTGTTCTTCTTCTTCTTGCAGCAGCATTTTTTGATTATGCAGAAGCAGCAGGTGAGGATGAGCAACGCGGCCACTACAGCGATGGCAATCAGAGCCCATGGAGGCACTGTCAGTTTCAGAACAACAGAGAGAAAATTGAGATTGACTTGTAAAAAATTAGACTTTTTGTCAAATAAAGAGCATTTTGAACCTCAGCAGAATGTGGGGATGCACTGCAGCATTACTCACATGGGATTTTATCAATTTCATTCAAGAATTTGCTCTTGATCTCCTCAAACATGTCGTTCTTGTTGATCTCTGTGTTGTTGGAGCCGGAGGTGTCCGCCACAGAGGTGGAGATGACAGCCGGGGTGGGAGCCATCGTTACGGTGGTGGCACCAGTGGGCTTGGCGGCCTCCACGGCCTGTGGCCTTCTGAACAAGTTGAACTTCATTGTCAAAGACTAGGCGCAGCGTCCCTGAGGACACAAAGATCAGATCAAACAGAAAGGGAGGGTTAGATATGCCAAATAACTGTTAGTATATGTAGATGCCAAGTAGAATATTTTATCTTAATTCGTCTTAAAAGACTTTCAGGATTAGGAGGAGACTAGGAAGAAACTTAAATGTAAAAAAAATTGTCAATGAATCTATAAGATTGACTGAAAGTTGGGTAATTGAATAATATTTTAATCTATTTTAATTAGTTCAACATTTTTGGGAGATATACTTCCTCTCCAAGAGTAGAATTTTTGATACTATTCTAATGTCTATTACATATGGAGCTGAGAAGGGAGGCGATTAGCTTAGCTCCCCTAAGTGAAAAAATAGATCCACGACATCTCTGAAGCTCTCTACTTAATATGTTTTATCTCGTTAGTTTCATTATTACACAAACTGACATGTGAAAACGATTATTTGTAGTTTCAGGGGGAGTTGTGTGCTGGAACTATTTCTTGATGAACAGCAGTTTATCCATCTGTGTAGCGTCTATAGGCTATTGCCAGATCGAACAAAAAAAGATGAATCAGTGAGGAAAGAAATAATTTGTTGCAGTCCTACTTAAAAGCTTTTTCTGTTCATTCCTGATATATTGTTGCTCCTTTAGTAAGTGACTACTGGATAAAGATGATCCCATTTGTTTGAGGGATGATGAGATCAAGAGCTGCAATGAAGCTACTCAGCTCTGTGAAAGATGGAGGGGTGTTTAAACTGACTGGGAGTCATCACAATCAACAGTGTTCATTGTTGAACATTGATTAAACAGAAATCAGTTACGTGAATGAGCACAGATTCTCAACTAAGAAATCTCACAGGATATAAAAGCCATGAAAGCTGAGACTAAGCACATCCATTATGCTGACGATGTGAGAATTTACTGTGTGTGTGAAGAAAGAGCAGACACTGAGGTGAGTATCCTCCTCTGAACACAGTGATCTACCCCGCCAGAACTGAAGGAGACCCAGAGAGAGACCCGGATCTTAACAGAGCTATCACAGAATTAAAGGAGTTCTCCCCGAAACAGGTAGGGAGGCAGGGAGATCTCTATAGGTAGTTCAAAGGTTGCCCAATTGTTAAAGGAATAATAGAGAAGGCTGATACCTCTACAGTATCATTTCTGTCTGTTAAATACGAAGCTACAGCCAAGAGACTGCTAGCTGAGCCTAATTTAAAGACTGGAAACAGGGAAACTGCTAGGCTGGGTCTGTTCAACTCGTTGTTTTTACACGTCTGTTTTTGTATAAATTACACAAATGACATATAACGTGTCAATTAGTGAGCTGTAGAGATGCTGGTAGGCGGATCTTGTTACCTTTGGACAGAGCCAGGCGAGCTCTTTCCAGTCTTTATGCTAAGCTAAGCTAAATGGCTCCTACAGACACGAGACTGGTATCGATCATCTCATCTAACTCTCTGTAAGAAAGCGAATATTATATATTTTGGATATATTTGGATTTGAAATTTAATAGATGACAGGTAGATGTACTGCATCAAAAAAGTCATGTTGCTAACAATATTTGAATACTTATATATATACAATAAGAGAAACAGCTGAAATAATGAGCCGTTTAACTGATTAGTTAAAAATAAAATATAGAATTCAATAACAGAAAATACAGGCCAAACAATTAATCAGATTAATCATTAGTTGGAGCCCTAAAGAGGAATAAACTAAACTAAAACAAATAATGTGTCTCTTCATAGTGTTCCACCATTGTTATCCTCTGGAAATTCAACCCGCTGCAAACAGTTGACAAGATCAATTTACCTCCCGGCCTCAATTGAGCATTATATTATTTATTCTCAGTTTTCTCTTTGCATAACTATGAGTGACACCAGCACGCTATTAGCATCTGCTGCTGAGCACGAAGGTGTTGATGCTCTTGTCTAATTGTGGCAGATAACAGGACACATTCAACAACTGCAGCATCAATTCACTTTGGATTAAATTAGAATCAGTGCATTATAATTTGGTGCAGAGAAAAAGAAATCCTTCTGTTTGTGGTCATTTATTATATAACCTACAGCAGACTGTCATATTGCACTAATAAGGATATTGGGAGAAAAAACGGTTTAGTGGTTTAGATTCTGTCAGCAAGAATATTTTTACTGCAGTATGATACATTGGTATTGTTTTCAGTACTGAACATTGTGATTTGGACGCTGCCTCTATGCTTTCATGCCCCCTACCAGCTCAGATATAATGCTAAAGAATAATTGGCAACTTGACAACCGTTTACTTGTTCTGCAGCTATAACGTCTCCGTGTTAGTTTGTTTGTTTGTTATTGCTTCAGGGTGAAGAATTTGAAGGAGAAAAGTGTTCTGACAGAAAAGGTGGCAAAATGTTTTATTCCTTAGTAGCGTCATATCAGTGATACGACTGTTAAGCAAGTACTGTGGAGGTAGATAGTCTTATAATGTAAAAAGGGAAAATAAAACATAAAATAAAAATGAACAAAAACCCTCAGCATGAATAAAAGATAAAACAAAGTGTGTGCATGTGTCTGAACGAGTGTATGTGGGAGTGTGTGCGTGTGTGTGTATCATTACAGCTCTCAAATGTTCAGAGCTATCCAGACAATTTTTGTTTTATCTCCCTCTGAAAGCACTAAAAGAAAATGATCTGTCTCAGTTTAAAAGACAGACGATTTCTATCCACTATTTAAATGAGCAAGGACAACAACTGAGTGCAGGGTTTCACAGACGCAAACACACACACACACACACACACACACACACACACACACACACACACACGAGTTTACGTGTCAAATTAGGATGATATACAGTGAGTCTCCTGCTGTAAGCTCACAGCGCATGTGAGGATTTCTGCATCATGGCATAAAAGTGCCATGTGCAGACTTCAGACTTCAGACTTCAATGTCCGTCAAACACAATCATGGTGTAACCTCATCTTCATTGACTCACAGGCCACAGATCAATAAGTATTGCATTCCAACATGTGTATTTTAACGTGGATACTCTCTCTTGTCGTAAGGAAGGATTTGTGGTCAAAAGCATGCCATTCACATACAGTACAGTAGAGGCCTGTGTGCTGTGGGTCGGCAGATTATTGTTGCTAAGCAATCCTGATAGTGTCTATCAGCTATCCAGAATAGCCCACAACCTGCCTATAGCTGAGGTGACCAGCCAATCAAATAACCAATTGGCTCAAGGCCAGTGTCAAGTCATTGCCTGAGGGGTGGGCATGGGCATGACTGCTCCACTCTCCTGTGATGCACAATGATTATAATTAAAGTTTTTGCTGCAAAAAGGTCCCTCCCAAAAATAGAACTTTATGTATGTACAAGAAATCATCACCTCTAACAAAACATGTCAGCAGCCATAATAAACACAAAATTCTCAATAATTCCTGCTTTCCTGATCCAGCTCAGAAATAACTCAACACTTCTAACTTCCATAACTTAGCCTATGCTTTCTGTTGGCATTCAAATGAGCAGTGAGGAGGATAGCAGCTGAATGAAAAATACACATCCATAGCCCCCCCTTCTTGTTTTAGCCTAGTGTTTACCCCTGTGCCATTAGCACTCAGTCCTTATCTGCCTTTGATTTCTGCAGCTCATCACTGGCCAGCATCACTCAGGCACAAAAAAAAAGGCTCTGACACATCTGGATTCATAAAGATATTGAGGTACAGAAAATAGAGTCACAGTGTTTAATAGTTTCTTTTGACTCACTTAGTTTGAAAACGCAGATAAGATCCTCTAAGATGGCTCTTCTAGTTGTACGTTTTGATTCATGTCACATAACTGCACCGTAATTTTAAAAATATGTCCAAAACATAACTCACCAGTCAGATGTGGTATTCCCCTTTGTGAGGTGGCCCATCCAATACCAATAACTGTACGGGCTACAGTCTCTCAGAGCTGTGGTAACATAGTCTGATCTCTCCCATAAGCAGAGACTGCAGTCTCCTCTCACTTCTCTCCACTGCAGCACTACACCCCTCCTCCTCCTCCTCCTCTTTCAATGCACACCATCTCCCCCATTTTCCACCCTCCCATCACGCACCTCCCTACTCCCTCTCTGTCTCTCCCTCAATGTACTCATGAACGCAGACTCTTTACCTCTTTCTCTCTTTCTCTCTCTCTCTCTCCCTGTCTCTCCCCCCAACCTCATTTGTGATGCTGCTCACACAGCTGATTGCAGCATGCCACTCTTTGGTCTAGCATCGGAGGGCAGTTGTAAAAGATCAATATGCACAAGCTTTGGGGTGAGGTGGGTGGGGATGTTTGAATAAAGCCACAGTTTGCAGAGATGGAGAACAAGCAAGGTATAGTAGAATGGCTGATGAACTCTTAAGGGTGTGCTGACTTTACCACATCAGCTCCAAACAGTATTACACTGAGCTCATACAATTAATTGGATCCCAACAATTGATCTCAGAAGTGTGATATAACCCTCTGGAGAGATCCCTCGTTGTTAAACCCATTCAGAACGAACAAATGGAACCAAGAATGATTAGGTCAACTTGTCTGCCTATCACTGATCCCTCAGGAGGCTCGTCAGTGATAATTGGCAGTGAGCAGATTGCAAAGCATCTTCTCCAGTTACAATACAAGCACAGATGCAGCCCACAGTGTTGAGCTAAAACCATTACATCATGAAACAACTGACATGTGACCAAGAAATCTATGCATGCGTAGAGATGAGAGTATTAGGCTTGAATATGAAAATCTGGGTAAAAACTTGAAGTCCTCATCGCCTGGCGTTGTATTCATTCTGCACGATAAACTGGTTTTAAATCAGCACATGCATGAAAACGTCCCTCATGTAGTTACTTCTGTACATATTTGAGCCCTTTTCAGTTTCAGCATTCAATCTTTTTCCCCCGTCTTTCTCCTCAAACCTGCTTTCCCTCCTCGCTCTCCTTGGGGAAATACCTCTCTGTGTGCTCATGTTCAGCTAGCAGCTGTCAGGAGTCAGTGTGAGGTGGCTCCTCACACTTCAGGTTACAGCGCAATGAGTTTCCTCTGCCAGAGGGGGGCAGGGATCTCACACAAAATTGCTGCATCACAGAGCGTCCTTTTTCTATACCAATGTAAAGTTATGCCCCGAGATATCTGACTTCCATGTTTTCCCCAAATCAGCTTTCATCTGCTAAATGCATTCAGCAAAAGCAAGAGTGACTCAGACAACCCTTTTTAAATAAAATATTTAGCTGCAATTTTGTACAAAACTGTTCACCAGATCACCAAGGTCTTTTGCTTTATTAAGGCTGGATACCTCACTTGCTTCTAAGTATACATTCCTGGCAACGTTTAATGGTTTTCTCTTTCATCAGATTTTTTAAGCATTTTCATTCTAGGAGTGAGTCGACCTTGCCATCAACTTGCGAGCTACATAACACAAATTAGAAATGAGCGAATATGTTAGACAGAGGCCCACCTCTATATGAGGGGGCGTCATGGGAGTGAAAAGGATGTGGCATATGGAAGAAGTGAAGCAGCAAGGTGAAGTTAGGAGGGTGATGTTGCTGGTTTGCGGTTTCATGACTCAGATAATTAACGAGGCTTGAGAGATGGAGTTAGGTATTATCACAGTGACATCTGTAAAACTAAACACAAACAACATCTGAAACCTTGGGGTGCCTTAAAGGAAAAGATCTACATTTTGGGAAATATTCTGTTCTCTTTCTTGCTGAGAGTTAGATGCAATCTGACCGGATTTCGCCGGGCAACATTTAAATTGCGTGATGTGGCAAAAAGCATGGAAGGACAGGCAATATAGTTGGTATGGTTGTAAACATAAACTGTGGAGTTAGCGTGGCTAACAGGCTAATAAGAGTAGTCCACAATCTGGTACATTATACAGCTTCTTATCAAACGCTTTATTGACACTACCCTCTGTCATTGTCCTCGCACTCACTGCAGCCAAGCAGCATCCCTCCTTCTGTGCTGTTTGTAATGTTTTGCCATGCAGTTATATAAACAAGAATATAAACAAACAATTAATTTAATTTAATTAAATCAAATACTTAAAGCACATATGTGTGGGCCCATTCCTCGTAGAAATAAATGAAGCGCAAAATCCGGCCTGACTGCAGTTTAAGATGAGGAGCTCGATACTGTTATCATATCCATACTGAATGAATATATATGACTGGTGCCTGGAGGCTGTTATCAGCTTAGCATAAAGACTGGAAACAGGGTGAAATAGCTGTCTGAAGAGAACAAAATCTGCCCACAAGCACCTCTAATAACACATTCTGTAATATCTTGCTTTTTTAATTCGTACAAAACTGAAAAGTACAAACAAGACATTGTGGTTCTTACTGAGGGTTATGTTGGACTATATTGTGGCTGCAGTATCAAGGTCGCAGTGATTTCCTGGAGTTAACTGTTAATAAGTGAAATCAAGAGGTGCTGGTAGGCGGACTTTGTTACCTTCAGACAGAACCAGAAAAATTCTCAGATTCTCTTTTTGCTAGGTGTGAGGGAGACTGGGAAATGAAATAAGGATCGACATGTGGGAAAAGTGGTAGGACCGATTCAAGCCATTACACAGGGCTTTAGTGCCCCCCTTTAGAGGTTATGGTACAGAACAGCAGAGTAGATGTTGATGCAGAGTAGGGGGGTTAAAACTGTGCCTGCCAGTTAAAGGACACACTCTCAGCTTACTGATCTATTGTGCTGTCTCAATAGAAAGTTCCTACAGTCAGTAATTATACAATGGCATAAGCATGGCAGCACTCATTGTGAATCTGCATTGTCAGAGGAAGAAACTTGGCAACAACAATAATTTAATTCACTCAAAAGTAGACTTAGGACACAGTAAACACAGCCTTCATTGTGAAATAAATTGCAAAATGGAGAAAATGTTAACGGAAAAGAGCCAAACCAAGCAGAACTATTCAACAGAAAGAGAGTACATCTTATAAGACTAATAGCCACATGGTTATAAGTGAAATCAAATTTGACTTTGCTTAGTAGGAAATCATGTAAGGCTGCATTATGGGTGATTTGCAAATTTGAATGGTTTTTTTTGCCAAAATGCAAATAGAGATTTCAGTCCATTCATCTTCAGTATTATTAAAGGATTTTTGATAGATGGAAAGCAGAAAGGATGACAAATTGAAAACCTTTTTTAAGTCTCAGCAAGGACATAAAATATATCACTAAATAAAAAAAAACCAATGTGAAAATTCTTAAAAATCCTGCAATGCTGATGTGTTTTTCAGAGTTAAAATGTTCTAATGCAGTAATGTCAGTTATTTTGTCTTCATATAGCCTTAATATGCAGGTTATATAACCTATTTGATTAAATTATTTCATTGTAATATTAGCAGGCCTGAACTTCCACAGACATGAACAAGAAGATCAACGCAAGAAGATGAACAAAAAATGTAACATTAACAATTAAAAGAATAATCAATAGCAGCCAGATAACAAATGTGACGGTTAAAGTAATATTACAGCTTTCTGAAAATAATGATTTTTCATTATTCTGGATGTCTCCACCAGATGTAATCAGCTAATGTTCTTCACCAGATTTGATAAATCACCACTGCTTCTTGACTCAGCAGCTTTGGTGCCTGGCAGAGTTTAGTGCAAGGTCACAGTGCGGCTGCATTATTAACCGAAGCAGTAATAGTACAGTAGGATTGGTTCACTTGGATTCCCAGTGCATAGTGGGATACTCCAGCTCTTCCACTGGCTCCGTGTGCTCTGTGAATGAATAAATCTCTCCCACTCTCTCTCTCTCTCTACTAGTCGTCCTCTGCACAAAGGATGAGTCAGACCTGAGGACGGTGCTGCGCTGGGACGTCGATAAGAGCAACACAACCACTATCAAAGCCCCAGATAACGAACATATGCAGAGAACAGCTGCTGCCAACGTGTGCCGGTGCTGAGTTGTGCCGGGACGTTTTGGTCAAGATGATTTGTCTCCTCTGAGGCAGCAGAGAGGATGTGGAAAAGACTGCACCCTCTCAGCTCCTGCAGGGAGTGCTGCAATGCAGGGGTGTAACAGAGAAATACGAAGCTGGAAGGCAGTTTGTCCAACAGTCAGCTGCTCACACTTGTCCTCCATTTCCTGCCATGCCTCGCTTCTTCCTCTCTTCATTGCTTTCATCTTTTACTTCTATCATTTTAACCCTTTCTGCCTCTCTACTATCTCTCTCTCTGTATCTCTCTCTCTCTCTCTCTCTCTCTCTCTCTCTCTCTCTCTCTCTCTCACACACACACACACACACACACACACACACACAAACTTAAGGCACTGGCTGTACCCTGGCCCATCATTACTGCAGCGTAGACAACAGTAAACAGAAAGCACCATATGGTCGTAGTTGGCTCTGTACATCAGTTGCAGTGTTTGGGTGTCTTGGAAGTAGCAGTTGGTCAACAAGGTGACAGTGTGTGTGTGTACTTGTCTGTGTGTATGTGTGTCTGTAAACACTGGGTGGATTTGTTATGGAGTGTGCTGAGTGGGTGGATGGATGTCGAAGAAGAACTCTTGTGCTTTGACAGCAGCTTTTCACTCTGAGTTACCGGCATGGTGATAGTACAGTGTCAGTCTCCTAAGTGAAGGACAGCAGAGCTGTGACAACTCGGTCAATGTCAACATGATCATGTGAGTGAAGCCGTAACTGCTCAAAACTGATGTAAATGAAAGGATCTGTCCCCAAAAATAGCTTATGAACAAAGCAAACAAAGCTAATTATTATGGCTGCTAGGCCAACAAAAGCCCAAACATCTTGAGGATGTATAGAAAGATGATTTGGGGGATGTGACTGGGCTACTTTTGTCTAAAATCTTAACAATTAGCCAGACTGTAAAAATATATAATTACATTTAAAGCTGTATGTGTTTGGGCATCCTATGCTTCCATTGAAGATTTGACAGGAGAGAGCTGGACATGTTGTTGGGCACGTTGCTCTTCTTGGAAAGCGCCTTAAACCTCTAAACCACCAGAGCACCCTTTTTGTGTGGTAAATTAATTTGGTATGATTTTTTTGTCATAATTATATTCCTTTATAGATGGCTTCCCTGAAACTGGAAAAGACCTTTTTTACAGTTTTACAACATTTTGACTTGTCATAACAGGAAAAGCCCAGGTGGAACTAATAACATTAACGACGGCTCATTTTAAGGTTCTGCACACTCACATAGGTGTTGTAACTTGACTGATTGGAGCTCTGCTCAGGTTGTAGTTGGGAGGTGCTGTGCTGGGAATTCAACAAACTCCATGTTCTAATAAAAATGATGAAGGTTTAATTTGTCCCGCCCTAACAGGTGCAACAAAACTGACAGTAAAGTGATAGATAGAGATTTAAGTCAAGCCCTGTTTGTACGGCCAACACAGTCCTGAGAAGACATCTAGTCAGGCAACATAAGTGAAAACACCTGTGTGGGTGGATTATGTGTCTTTAAGTGTTTTAGGAGGGCATACCAGTCAGCCATCATGCCCTGGAACTGTCTAAATGAAATGGGATGCAGTCATCATTAATGTTATTAATTGAACCTGTACATTCCTGCTGTGATATGTCAAAATGTCTTCTATTAGGATAGGATTTGAACATTTCTGAGTTTGCTGCCCCCTACTGAAAAAAAAAACAATGTGGCAGAAAGCAAAGCACACAGCTAAGTTCCCCATGGATGTATGATCTGCCAATGAACAACGACTAGTCACTGCAGTCACTACAAGGCAGAAAATTGTAATCCAAACTTTTCTATTTGCTTTAAGCAAATATAAACTAAACTTAGCCCTAACAATAGAGTGTGGAAATGATCAGTGTCAGCATTTAAAGCAATGCATGGATGTGTGAAATACTATGTGGTGTGGAGGTGCTGAAAAGTGTCAAACTGAGAAGGGAGGATGCAGAGTAAGCTAATAGGTGAGATACAACAGCTGACGACCCTCCCAGGTCAGCAATGTGCCTAGTCACTGTCCACCATACTCAATCTGAAATAAAAAAAATTAAAAAAAACTCTACTTTTTAAATTATTTATGGGAACTTGAATACAAATATAGCTCTTGAAGATACTAGTTAAGAAAATGAACATGTCTTTTGAACCAAACCCAAACCAAATGTCTGCAAGCTTGTCCATTGGACATTAGTGCTGAACACTTTTATGCTGCAGTATATTACCATCTACTTACATCATTAAACAAGTAGAAAGTGTTTCTAATCACAAGGGTGAAACTAACAAAAGTAATTAACAGCATAATATCTTTCTCCTAAATTTCCCCTGTGAGTTTGTTCATGTACATTAGCTTAAAGGCAAATTATTGCAACTATAACGCCCACAAACATTTCCTAGTGGCAATGACAAATGTGACTGTCACATCATCAAAAAGTGGACTTGATCAACTGGAAAGCTTGACATATAAAAGAAAAGACAACAATGTGTGATAATCTGACAATTGTGTCTTTATACTCGTCATGTTACAAAAAATGGAGCAAAGCATGTAGGGAGCTAATTTTCCTTGTAGTTTAGCTGATGAGTTGCACTTCATGGAAACTATATGAACAATTGTACGTTGCAGTCATTTGGCTGCAAATATTCTGTCATTCACTGCACAAATAGGACAAATCTGGCTTTTTGGAGTTGATGGTACGATGGTGACGGTCCTTCAAGTGTTTTTTTCCTTTGAATGGACTCACATTGACTGATGACTCACCCATTTGTGATCAGAGAAATTATTTTAAGTTTTTTCCTCTCAAGGTTTCCCAGATTGGACCAATCAGTTATGAAAACTCCTTACTTTCTGCCCTTTTCTTTTCCTCTTTCTGTACCATAAACACAAATACAGATTAATTGTACACATCATCAGGACTGAAACCAACAAACAACCATACAGATACAGTATGTACATCCACACACACTATACACACTGTTTTTTCTTCCTCTCTGCACTGAAAATAGCCTGGCCGACTAGCGCGGGATATTGGTGCATTTAGAATGTGAGCAGAAGGGAGGGAGAGAGCGACATTTAGAGACAGAGAGGGAGAAAAAAGAGAGGGAGGGAATACATCTTCCCACCAGTGAAGGATGTGTCGCCCAACTGCACAGATCTGGGGCAACATGGCGGAGTAGTACTGAGTAAAGAGAGGCCAGAAGGGACACGAGTTCAGTAAGTAATTATCTGATCCTTCTGCACCGACTTCCTACATTTCCTCTTCTTTTCCTCTGGCCTCGAAACCATTTCACATCAGATTTTATTCGAGACGCTTGCTAATTAAACAGTGAGCAGTCATTTTCCTGTTACCCTCTGTGCCTTATTAAAACACATATAAAGTGATGTGCATTTGGAAGCACAGACTTTTAAGGCTGTAAAGTCTGAAGTCCAAAGGCCAGCAATGAATACAAGAACCAGATGTGTCAATCTTCCATTTTCTGCTCCAGCAAATTTCCAAATCTGTCAGGGGTTTCGTGCTGGGAGAGGAGAAGACAAATTGGTATCATTAAGAAAGCTCCTCATCAGCTAGTCCTGAAAAACAGGTCTGTATACTGCATCACCCCACAGAAAGATCCTCTTTCTTCTGTTATTATGAGTGATACATTTAAACTTTATTTGATGTGATTTAAAATATTCAGTTAATAAATAAAAATAACATTTCTTTAATGTTGTTGTTATTCCTGGTTGTCCAGCCTCTGCATCTAGCCAGCTGAGAGTGTAGGACTCACAATGACCAGTTGAGGGCACTATACATGCAGTCTTTATTTTACAGTAAAATGGCTCTGCATACTTCAAGGAGACTTCATGCACATTTCAGCATTAAGTCACCCCTACAGTCTGGCATCCCAGTGGGTATCAGAATTGCACACTTACTGCATCACTGTTAACACCATGCTTTGAGAGCGCAATTTAGAGGTAGAGAGTATGAAAATACTCAAGTTGTACTTTACTCAAGCGTTTGCATTTTACACTACTTCTTTACCACTAGATTTCAGAGGGAAATATTGTACTTTTTACTCCACTACATTTATCTGATGGCTGTAGGTACCTGTGAGTTGTTAGCAGTTCCACCTAAGAAGTATTGCCCCTCCAAACTTTGAGAAAAATCCAAAATATTAATATCAATTTTTGTCACAGAACTTTATTTTTCTCTTTCTTCTTCACATTAATCATCTCATAGCCCCTCACATTTATAATGTGATCCTTTGAATGGGACCTTTGCCTGACGCTGGGAACCACAGGATTAAAACACCAAACTGAATATGAAGTAGTCACCTTGATCAACTTCAGCAGTATTGATGTATCATTATCAGCAATAATGTCATTTATAATAATATATCACTCCCTGTGTAATGAGTACTTTTACTTTGGTATTTTAAGTAAATTTTGTTGTCAATACTTCTGTTCTTTTGTTAAAGTTTGATTTTGAATATAGAACATTTATTCTTAATGAAGTACTTTCACATTGTTGTATTGGTACTGTACTTTAAAGGCATAATGAGTAGGATCTGTCGGTTGCTGTTTGTAAACACAACATTCAAAGTTGGCCCCTCCTCCCCGGCTCAAAGCACACATGCTTCTGGTGGTATCGCGTGCTTACGATCTGGCAACTGGTCGCTACGTTTTTCTAGAGTCCCGCCCCTCACACGTTGCGCGCTGTTAGTGGCTGGGGGCTACACACCACTGTCCAAAGGTTGACGCCCAGAAACGTCCCGAACACAGCAAAATAAGAAAATACCGGCAGAGGGCAGGGCCTCTGCAGATACAGACACCACCACACACTTCTAGTGGGTCACAAGTGATGATTGAGATGGATTATTTTTGTACGAGTCTATACTCGTTTTTTAGGAAAATCCTACTTGTTATGCCTTTAACTTAAAGGTATAACGAGTAGGATAATAAAAATAAAAAATAATTCCTTTCAACATTATCATTAATTTGGAGTTATATTTCTGACCACCTGATGTAATGTAAGTCCAATATTCACTCTCTTTTAGCTCTGTTTTTGGTTTCTGCCAACTCCTTAGCTGCTAAATGCTCAACTGTGTTCACCAGCTAGTCACCAACTGTGTCTGCCTGCTGTTTGGTGCTGAGCAGGTGTGCAGTTTTTAGAACTTTTTTGGAAATGATTCCATGAGAGTAATGAGAGTGAACCAGAACAGTAAAGTTGCTAAACAATGAGCTGAAACTGGGGGGAGGGGAGCTGCAGATTCAGGTTATAAATCTCTATAGGTTCATCACTACAAATGACCACTTTCACATTGTCACCTTGTTTTCACATTGTCAGTTTGATGTATTGTTATTACAAAAATATTGATTTTAGCCACTTTAACTAAGGAACTTAATATTTCTTCCATCACTGTTACCAGTGAAGCTGAGACAGCTGCTGTTTAATGTGTATGGAGTTCATTTGAAATGTGAAAATGTTCCTTTACCTCCTCTGACATCAGCTTCTAGCTTTACAGTATTGCAGCGTGTAGACCGTCACTCTCTGGCAGGAATGGTAGACAGGCACACACACATACAATATACAAACTAAGCTACTGATTGTTGCTGCTCAGTCTGGTACTTAAACATATTAATTCACCCATGAAGCACTCAAAATTGATCTGCTGAAAAGTATTGATCCTCCTCTGGACGAGTACGCAGAGGTTGGGCTGACAGTCTCTACAATCATGTGCACGCTATAGTCTTCACTGAAAGAATCTAAGGTACTAAGCTAATATATCATATAATGTTGTATTTTTTTAGCATTGTGGAAATACATTTAATCAGGAATCTACTGCTCACCAGCAAGTTCCTGTCTTTAGCTGTCTGCCATTTGGTGATGAGCCAGGTAGTGTACAGTAGGTTTATCAGAGCTTTTCTGCTGCCCGGAAACGACGCTGATGAGAGCGATGAGAGTGAACCAAAACTGTAAAGTTGCAGTTCATAAAACCATCACACTGAGCTGATAGTGTAGATCTAACATGCTCTGTAGAGTCAAGAGAGAGAGAATTATCTGCGGGTATGTTACTAGGAGCGACACCTCAGACACGCAATCATGTGATCCATTGCTGATATAAACACATTGATTAGTGCGGCTTTAAATCCAAAACACTTTTTAACCTGCCCTCATACTGATGTGCCCTGTTTCTGTCTTCACCCCTTCACCCTGGAATCCTCTTCAGTAGTCAGATATTGGAGACCAGTTTTGTATAACGTCAACAAGATACCAATATGTTTACAAGGATATAAAACAGAGAAAAAGCAACAAATCATCACCAAATCATCATACAACCAGAGGATTGTTGTAGTTTTTACTTGAAAATTTAGTTATCATAATAGTTGTCAATTAATTTTCTGCCAATCGACTAATTGATTAATAGTTGCAGCTCTACTTCTCAGTAAATCTGGTTTGGCTCACACTTTCCCTTTCAACCTGCATGGCTTTCTGTGCGTAACTTCTCCCTCTCCCTCTGCTGTTACTCTACCCTGTATTGTGGATTTAACCTGCTGCCTCTTTTCTACCTTTTCCTCGGGGTAGGCCTCTGAAGGTTCATTCATTTATCTATTTTTTCCCCGTCCTTTTCGATACACTAATGGACCACAAAAAGCTCAATCTTGGCCGACATTTGACGGCTTGTTGATTGTGTTGCTCACAGTTTGAATGTGGTGCAAAAAAAGGCCAGAGGTTCAATACCTGAGCTATGTAATGATACACATCTCCAGGCAGGTCAACCCTTAAAACAAATCCATCCTGCTGTGTCCTCAGGCAGAGAAGTGTTGATGGCATTCAACTGAAAGAAAACGCACTGCAGCACCAGCAAAGACATCAGTTCAGCAACTTTCACAGGGAAGCTCTCAGAGTCTACAAAACATCTCCCTTGACATCACTGTCTGTAATAGATGTCAAAATGTCTCTCAACACAAAAACATCATCAAATGCCATTATGTGAACAGACATCACTGTGTATACTGTAGTATTGTGTGTGCAGAGTATAAATGACAAACATCAACAGTGTGCTTCCTGTACATTGATGCACCTGACAGCCTGTGAAAGAGGAGCTCAGTTTAGTGATGGTAGGATTAAAGGCTGCAGAACAGAATCCCATTTCATGAACCATCAAGCAGCAGAAGTGCTCTGGGCATGTACACCTCTCCTCAGGAGGAGCTGTAATGTGGAAACTTAAAGGAGCTCAAACGAGGCCTCCTGACTACTGAAGAACTGCCTACAACCTGGAATAAAACATTACTGATATTCAGATTTCCAACACCCATCAGTCCGTCAAACGATTTCACCATTACCAAGCCACTGAAGGTGTTATCATCACATACACTCAAATACGTAAGGACCAGTAGTGGCCTGCTAAACCTACTGGTAGGTTCAGGGGGCTGAATCAACCATTCATGTCACTGATCCAACAACAAATAAACTAAAGAAGAAGATGCATCTGGCTACATGCTGAACACAATAAAATGGGGCAACTGTGAGTCTGCAGCTCTGTGAGGCTGTACTTGGGCACAGCGATGCTTTGAGCTAAATGCTATCGTCGACATGCTAACATGCTCACAGTGACAATGCTAACATGGTGATGTTTAGCAGGCATAATGTTAACTCTAATGCTAACGTTTGCTAATTAGTACCAAAGACAAAGTACAGCTGAAGCTGATGGGAATGACATTTTGCAGGTATTTGGTCATATTAAAACTTTGATGATAGCGCCAGATGAAAAGTCAGGGGATCACTAAAGTTGTTACAGTTCATACTGAGGGGAACACCAACCAAATTTCATAGCAATCCATCCAATAGGTGTTGACATATTTCAGTTTGGAAATGACAGAAAGAGAGATATTGCCATCCCTACAGCCACACCACTTGCATGGCTAATAAAAGAAGTGTGTTTGCTTGCATATATAGTATTTGTCATGGCAACTAAGTACTATACGATTCTTATGAAGGGACACCCCATAATATATAATCCCATCTAAGAGATGTAACGCTGACTTCATCACCAGACACCAAGCACAGGCTGCAAAACTGTGCAGTATGATTTAATCCTCTCTCAGCGTACTGCTAGATGCAAATTCAGCAAGAACTTTAGATGCAAAATGATATTTTCTCTCAGGAGAATGTTTGTCATCGTCCAACATACCCTCAGACAGTTTAAAAATATTTCATCAGACTTTATTAAACTATTGTTGTTCAAAAAAATACTTCCTTTTTTGTCATTTTTTAAAAAAGGTACTCCTACACTGCTTCGTTCTCTTGCAATTAATCTTGTGCTCTCGCTAACCCTTTTTAATTAGTCACATTAACAACTTAATCATGGCTGTCTTAACAGTTAATAAAAGAGGTAACAGAGGAGAAACGTATCAACATTGTATATTGATATATATATATATATTGATTGTTAGGTCACACATTTACTTTATATCCACTGTACTGTCTGCTATATGAAGACATGTTACTCTGAACCTGTTAAACATCTATTGCAGCACAAAATGCACCAAGGCAAGTACATATACCGTGGGACAGGAAAGCTGCGTGTGTCAGTATGAGTATGTGTGTGAGTGTACAGTCATACTGCAGCTACACACCCCTTGGTCCACCTCTGCTGATGCCAAAAGGAAGTCCTCATTTGGCTCACACACTCAGGAGTGTCCCAGTCATGTACTCATAACACCCCCAGGGACTGAAGAAAGCACTGCATCACCTGATCTGTTCACACCACTGCATCATAATCGCCCCAGGAACATACAGTACCGTAAGAGATCATTGGCTGAAAATAAAGATTTCTTAAATCGATAAGAAAAACAGAGGAACATCCACATGGGAGATGTTTGTGAGGTCAAATAAAGAGAATGTGCTGCCTAAATGACAAGAAAATGAAACGAATTTCAAGATACAATATAATCAGTGTCCATCAGAGGTTGTAATGCGCAACATTTAAATCCACGTTAATGAGAGCTTTACCTTCAGCCACCTTCCACTACAGTCAGTGAAGGGAATGTTTGACTAAAATGCATGTAAAGAAAAGGTGGCAATGGCATAAATTCATCGGGTTAAAAGCTAATAGGAGCGACACAGATTCATATAAACACAGAGAGCTCTGCAGACTCTTACGTGGGCCCTTCACTCTTGCTGGCTCAGCAGATTTGACTTAGCACACACTCCCTCAGAGCTTTTACTGTAGTGAGCTGACTCTCATCACTGTAAAAAAAATCCTCAGTAAAGAAATACAGATGAAAGGAAATGAAGGTCAGTTACATGGCAGCTTAAAACAACTTATTTTCTACCTACTTCTTTTCTTGTTCTGGAAATGTTTATTAAAAATCAAATATCGCTCACTTTAAACAATTTCGACATATCTAGATTGTAAGCAACCAATGAAAAGTGTTGTTTGTGTTCCCATCTCAAGTTCTACCCTCACACACAGACGTTTGTTTTTGATATGTAACATTATACTGCAGCACTACACGATGCTACGCACCAGGCATGAGGACTTACCTGCATGCTGTAAAAGTTCCACTCTGGCAGATTTGCTATTAAGACTCTCTGCATTAAAATGAAAGGCGACTGGCAAAACGCTAACACTGTCTGCTCTAATTACCCCTGAGCCATTTATTCTCCCTTTCTCTGCAGAGCTTTTTTTTTCCACATTCAGACAGGATGTGTGTAATGAGGCTAGGTGCCTCTGTGACAACCTGGCACGCTGCAAAGCCCCAGTAACTGATGATGCTGTCTTGGACAGAGAGGAAAAAATGCTGCTTACCTTGAAGAGAGATGTGCTGCCTCCTAAACAAGGAGCGGAAGCAGAGAACAGGGTCAGATATGCTCTTGACAGGAAGAAAAATATCTTAATAATCTGCACTTTGGTTCATCCCACTCTCAAAAGACATCTCAAAACCCCAGTGCTGGTCCCAGTTTCACCTGGGTGTGTTTCTGTCCAAAAAGCAGACACTCTTAAACAAGACTTTCCTTGGCTCAAGGTGCTGCTGAGGTGTACTCAGATCAGGCAGAGAGGAGAGGAAACACTCACACAGATTAACATTGTTCTAGCACACTGAAATCAGCACAAGCATCAGAGCCGGTGCAGTTCCACTGCTGTATTTCCCGGCACTGTTCGCTCATTGGCCGAGGAGCTACTCAATAAAAACCCTCGTTGTCATCAATTGGGTAGGGGAGGGGTGGAGGTAGATTTTCTGTGGCGCACTAACAACTGCGCTCCTCCTCTTTTCTTTCTTGCTCTATCACTTTTTTCCCTCAGTACAGGCATACAGGGAGTGCTGAGCTTTGAGAATTAGACGCAGGAGGAAAAGGAGGAAGAGAGTGAGGAGAGGGAGAGAAGTGCGTAAGCAGGGGGATCGATGAGTGGTGGTGAAAGGAGAGGTGAAGATGGTAACCAGCAGTCTGCAGTGGCTCTCACAGAGCTTGATTTTAGGTCCTGTGTCTCTGTGTTGCAGGAACTCTGCAGGAACCTGAGTGCAGTGAGGTGTGAGGACCAGAGAGGATGGAAGGAGAGGGGGGAGGAGGAGGGCAAGGGAGGATGGGTGAGGGGGTGTTACCGGTCTGCTCGGGCTGGTTTTGCTGCAGTATAGAGGCAGGCGGTACACAGATGGGAAGTTGTTGGGGTTTTTTTTTTTTCTTCTTTTTTTC
>NTHP01000066.1:955988-969990 GCA_003416845.1 Oplegnathus fasciatus | reverse complement strand
CTTTTTTTCCCAGCAGCAGTTGATGTGAGGCTCCAGCAGACTCAGCAGCAGCAACATAAAAAGGAAACCAGTTCCTCCCTTTCTTGTTTACAGGCATCTAACATGTAACTCGTGAATAATTTAAAAGAGCAGAAGGTGGGATGAGCTGCAGGAGTGACACAGATCACTGCTGCTGCCTCATTAAGTAGACAGAGATTATAGAGTCTTCTAATTAAACACAAAATGTAAAAGTCAAGCAGGAGTCAAACTGTATGTTGTAGAAGAGCATTAAATGTAGCATGATGCTGCCTGCAGACAAAACATTTAGAATCGGTCATGTCCAATAATATATAAGAAGAAAAAAGAAGATAAACATACATATCTGAGCTGTTTCTGCTATTGTTTTTTATTTCCTTCCCACTCAACAATTCAGAGCCTCCAATTTAATTAAATTGACTCAATGAAGTCTCATTCTACGATCTGAAATCAATAGACTACCTGACTTTCTACGCTGGACAGCTGGGTAGAGCTGCATCACGCTGCCACTGCAGGTTTCTCCAGGGAAATCCTTTCAATACGTGGCTGGTTTTTGAGAATCACTGTTTACTTCAGCCACTGTGAAGCGGCATGAAAGATACAAAATTAAATCATTTCAAACTATTATAGATACTATCACTGTGAAGACAGGTGAAGAAGAGATCTCAGGGAACAGGGGACATTATTTGGCCAAAACAGTCTTTAAACTGTTCAAAAAACATGAGAAAGAATGCCTTAAACTGTACGTAACAGTATCACCTTCTCATACCACCTTAACTGCCCAAGTCTCAGGCAAATGAAAGTGTCCTCAGACAGTCTATCCAGCTGATTTAGCAGTGCAACATTTGTTAATGAAAAGCAACGACAGGACAGTGGTGTGAGTGCCAATTTCACCATTACACTTATTAAACCTTCTGGGAACGTTGCCAAAACCTCTGCAGCAATAGCAGCCAGGCTCCCTTCAAGGAGGACACACCATTTCATTGCCTTTGGCGTTACCCTTGACATAGCAGCAACCAGGCAGTGCTCAGTGCATTACCAACGATTAGAGCAACACCACCAGATGAGTCAGAGATGCTGCATCACTAAAGCACTGTGCCTCTTCATGAACTTTCCATCCCGCTGTGCTTATTTGCTTCTATTCCCACTCGAGGGGGGAGTGATGGAGAAAAGTTTTGATGGGATCCAATTATTCAGCTACAGGATATTTTGTGATTGCCTCGTGACGGACTTCATAGCAATAAATCATAATAGATGAAACAGAGACACGAAGATAATTCAGCACAGACATTAGAGGTGGAATATGTGCCTGAAGCAGCTGTGTAGGATTCATAAAGGTGAGCCAGGGAGTCTAATGAGCCTCAACCACAAAATGAAAATGGAAAAGTGAAATAAGGCTAACTACAAGAATGAAGCAATGCTGGCTGCTCTGTGAGGGAGCTGAAGGCAAATGCTGCATGCAAATGTGCTAATGTTTAGCAGGTATAAGGTCTACCATGTTCACCATCTTATTTTGGCGTGTTGGCATGCTAACATTTGCTAATTTGCAACACAACACAATTGTCAAAAGTCAGAGGATCCCCAAAGTGATTACAATTCATCCTGAGGGGGACATGAATACTATAAGTGTACCAAATTTAATTGCCACTCATCTAATCGTTGTTGAGATATTTCAGTCTGGACCAAAGACAGACTGACATTGCCATCCCAAGGGATACGCTGCTAGCGTGGCTAAAAGGCCAATTTTCCTTAAGGGAGACCTTGCAGGTTTGACATATTTGCCCAAATGAAACTCTCCACAAAAGCAATTGATTAAAAAAATAAGAGAAAAACCCAAACTCTCACCTAAACTGTCACCTTCTCATTTCACAAAGTAAAGGTTACTGTAAGAAATTGAGTTTAATGATGGGATTCAAACATATGAGGTATATTAGTTCAATATATTTAATATATGCACTTACCTACATTGTACATCAGTGATTTAATAATGGTTTTCATTGGAGGTTTGAAACTTTCTCGGTACAGGCCCTAAATTAGACAGGAAGTCTCTCGCTCCATGACCCTATTGCGGCATGTCAGCATCCAGGGACCCACCAGAAGTAGGCCTGAGACCCATTATGGCTCCCAGCCCACAGGTTAAAGCTGCACGACGCAAATTGTGCAAGCAGGCGGCTCAAAATGGGAGACATCTATTCAAAGGATTATAAATCAAATTGGCATTGATATTTCTTGATCACTGAATTCTATCTCTTCATTTGTGGGATTAAATGGCCCTTTCAATCCTCCCATTTTCAGAGGGCCTGCAGATGTCATTGCTCAATTGTAACACCAGAGGACGCCACACTCACTTTTTTTACTCTTCACTGTAGAGCTGGGTCACTCATTACGCATCACACTTTTAACACACTTTCTTACTCTCTCTACACAGTAATACTGAGGATGTGCACTACTGGGAAATATTCTTGTACAAAATCTGTCACCAAAATCTGGTTAATACAATCTGCACGTGGTCATGTGAGGGAGGGAAACGTTAGTGTTTTTTATTCTTTTAAATGTAGATAATGATGACATTTTCTCCCTCTGTTTGCATTTATTTCCATTCTCATTTGTGATTTCCATTTCACTATTTCAGTTTTCCAAGGTAACAGAAAAGCACATTTTGCCAGTCGAGCCACTTGTTCCCGAAATAACCTGAGCAAGATGGAGCACTGAGGCTAATTTTGTCAGCCTCTGCGTGAACCCATGTGTCTCTGTAACCTGGATATCTCTGGCATCCTGTCTCGTATCACTATGCCAGTAACTCCAAGTCCAAATAGTTACAAGATCAGTAATATAGACTGGTATTATTATTATGGAAGTCCTGACATACTGTGATGTACTCTTGGGTCTGTATGAGCCAAATGAATAGTGCTGCTGTCTCCAGATTCTCATTGGTCTGCTGCCAAAAGGGCTTCATACCTTCAGCAGCTGAGTGAAACTGTAGTGGAAAGTAATTAAATCAATTTGGAGATACAGTAGCTTTTTACTTTAGCGTAGCCTGTCTGCCCTGTAAGAAAAACTGAATTTCTTAAGCAGTGTTTTATGCATTTTATTTAACATTTTTTGGTAACCTTTTATCATGAAAACATCTTTTAATTTGGTACTAATTGTAAGGAAAATAGGAATTTCCTTTAAAGAGAGGTTAAATTTAATATTCATTCGTTATTCATGTATTATTGGAAGCTTTATTCATTATATATGTTGTATTGTGTGTTTGTCTGTAGACACTTTTCACATTTTTGTACATTCGGCTGACCTGCTCTGCACTGAGCAAAGACTCTCTAGGTCATGCTTGCAATTAATTGGAATTAATTAATTGGACATGTACCAATTAAAAATGTTCCTAAAATTTCTACCAAATGACATAGTTCTTTCCAGGAAATTATTAGGAAATATATACATACCTCTATAATAAAGTGTTACCAAATTGTTAAACTTTCAGCTACTCAGTAGCTCCTTTAAATATGCAAAATCAGTATAAACCAAAACTATGAAATACAAAATCTATATAACTTAAGTGTACTACATGCATGGTTGTGCCTGCTTTACTGCCTTTTATTCATTTCTGTTTAAAACTGTGCATAGATAGAGTTATTTAGCATAATTGTTGATATGTTAAGCACAATTTTAAGTTGTCTTTTTAACCTTCTGTACACAATAGTAGTCTTTACACTACTTCTGCTGGAGATTTCCATTTAAAGAACACACTGTATTGAAAAAACAAAACCAGAAATTAAATTATTTATTGATATAAACAGGTAGATGGTATATGTAGTTCTCCTATGAGGAACAGTACATTCATGCTGTAAAATTCTTGGTGTACACCTAGTTAGACTGACAAGATGATAAACTAGGACAGTATCGTTGGGAAAAAAGCTGATTGTGGACATGGATATGGACTTAATAATGTAGCTAACGATAAAGGCATAAAGCGACAACAATTGTTCATCATAACACAGGGTAACACTGGGCAAGAGGTCACAGGCAACAACCCTTTGTTAGTGTGGTCACCAGCCATATATACATGTTCTTCCAGGAATCCAGAGCCGTCCTGTAAAGATAAAGAAATTATTTAAACTTTAAAACTCTTTATTCATCATTGCGGATGACAGTTTTAGTAACGCTCAAAGTGTCACGCACCTTATGCTGCAAAGGCCTCATTCCCTCTGCTCCTAATTTGGGTTTGCAACAGATGAACACACAACAACAACAACAGGTGTTGAAAAGCAGTCAGTAGGAACGGCAGCAACTCAGAATCCCATAAAAGAATGACAGAAAATAAGGCATTCATAAACATTTTTTCTGTATTTTCTAAATGTATGTGTTAAAAATAAGCTTTTCATTGTATAAAACCACGCCATTACACAGATTAAAGCTCCAAAATGTTTAAACTGTGTTAGTATTGAGAGAGTAACCTAATAAAATGCTGTATCTGAGTGTCCTAAAGGAGGCTGGTGCTGCTGAGTCAAGGTAATGTGATTAAGTCACCTAACCGAGTACATGAGGAGCCATTACAGATTTAATTTATGGGTGCTACCTCTTGGACTCTTTCAGCGGCAGAGGCCACCTTTTCCAAGTTTAGTGCCCTCCATGTATGGAAAGTAAGTCATGGAGACGGCAGATGTCACCTCAGGACTCATATAGATCAACTTATCCAATGCATCCAGTTTAATTGTTAAGCTGTCATTGCAGTCATTTCACAAATACCCATGCTGTGCAACTGAACTACAAGTAACAACTTACTCCAAAGATAATATAATTAGACTACATTCTCATGTATATTTTATCAAGGTTAATATGCACTTTGATTTTTAATCTGTTTTTGACTTAAATGTATTTAGCAAGCCTAGCGATAAGAAGAATATTCAAATAAGATACTAATCATTTCTGACCTGTGAGAATGTGAATGTTGACCTATTTCTTGTCTGCATCTGCAACCACCGGCTCTGTTTAACAGAAAGACAAGTTATTAGCTTTCAGAAGGTTAAAACTCAAATACTGGTAAAGCAAATGCTACAACTTACAATACAATGTTTACACCCATAAATAGATGAATTTTTAATTTTTAAGATCTTGACTTACGTTTGACCTCCAGCTTGCAGCTGACAGTTGCCTCTCCGTGATCATTCTTGGCTTTGCAGGAGTACACACCTCCATCAAAGTTACAAGGCTTACGGATCTCCAGAGAGCAGATACCCTGGACGCAGATCTGCCTGAACTTGGGGTCGTCTCCAATAATCATCTGGTTCTTCATCCATATCACCTTGGGCTGCAGAAAAACAGATTTATATGAGCAAAACATGAGATTTTTGCATGTTTTCCTGCAGGGGTATGGCAATTACAACCATCATCTCCCAAATAAACAAGCAGTTTCTAGAGTTGTTTCTATTTATGTATGTGCTACTTGATTGAAGTGGACACACAGCACACACCCAGTTTGGGAGTTTTGATGGCACTGACATGGTGAGGACCTCCTGGGGCCCCACAGGGAATGTTACACATGTGACCCCGCTTCCCCTGCTGACCTATAACCCTTATGGCCTCTTCTCCTCCTGTCCTGCTTCAAAAGTAAAGAATACCAGTTCTAGCCTTCTCTTCTAGACCATCTACACTACAGCTCTGCTGGCTTCCCGGCAGGATTATGAGCCCAAATGGGAGGGGAGAGGCTCAGACAGCAGGCTAACAAGGCCAGGCGAAAATCTTACACATTCTCAGTTCAGAGCCAAGCTGCTGACAAGAGCAGTGGCACCACTGGTGTTATAGTATAATCTAGCAAACACTGAATGCACACTTGCTCATCAGTTAGAGATTGCATTTCAACAAACTTCTGCATTTCAACATGCCAAAGGACAGGACTGTATTGGTGGTTTTGCAGGTTTTAGCCATTAGATAATAACTATAACAACCAGTTACATAATAACACAACAACCAAAACATACCATTATGTTTTTAGACTGCATCCCTTTCTTCCAGGGAGCCATTTGTTTCCATTAATTTCACAAAATGTATGAAAATCAACTTGCAGTGACTTGTTTGAGACAGTTTTATTTATATTTGTCAGATGTATTGTATTATTGTGGTGTAAGCAGTGAGCAGGGTTGTTTTGAGAATTCTGCCTTGGTGATGTGTTCAATGACACTAAATGGCATCCAAAAATGTAATATTTGGCAGCTGAAACGCACTGAATTTATTAGCTACATTGCTGGGAAATCAAACTTGGAAGCAGAGGTTTTGTTTGAAGAATAATATGAGTTTTTCGAATCTAATATCAAATGTTGAATCTCGAATTTTGAGTTCACTTGAGCACACCAAGGAGTTAATGGAGTTCCAGTGCTAGCGCTTGGTGCTATTGTGGTGCTAATGTTTTTGCTGAAGCTGTTAGTTTAGTGGGAAGAGGGCACAACAGGATACTGGTTACTGAGCATAAAAAGATGTTACTGTACTTTTGGGCTTCCCCTGACAGAGCACAGCAGCTTGGTGCTGTAGCCGACGGTGGTGGCTCTGTCACTTAGAGAGGTGGTGAACTTGGGCGGCTCGGTGAAGTCGTGTTCCTTGTACTCTGGAGGCTTGTACTCAATACCTGGAGGATGAAAGCAAACAAACAGACTTGACCATGAGGCTCCTACTATACACCTGAGTCGATAAACAGTATATAAATAGTCTTTTTTGGCCCATTTGTTTGGTTGAATGATATTTTGACACTGTATGAGGGATTTTCTGAAATGCTTAGTTGTTAGAAATATGTGTTATAATTTCTTTTATTTTTTTTTCCCCCAATGATCAATCTGAAGGTCGGTTGCAATCTCGCAAAAAATTGTAAACAGGATTACATCTTTGTCAATAAAGGAGCCTATTGTATATGAGTGCATAATTCTAAAATCCTGTTGGATTCGGATCTGAAGCAAAATAATCTAACCTCAAAAGTCCACTTACTAGCTTTCTGAGCTTCCAACTGAATCTCAGAGTCTGCTGAAAGTGGTTGTACTTTTGATTGTAGATTCTTTAATTACATACACTGTTCCCAAAGGTCAAGAATGAACTTCCATGCACAACTTTGAATCTATTTCGCTGAATTAAAGCCTTGCAGATAACAAGCTGCAGGGCCAGTAGTTTAAAATTAGAAAGCTAAGGAAGCTAAAGTCACCTGTCTTCAAGATCTTGGCCTCCTCCTTTGCAACAGTGGCATCCTCGCTTATTCCACACTTGTTTTCAGAAAACGCTCTGAACTTGTAGGTGTTGCCCATGATGAGGTCAGAGATGGTGGCATTCAGTCTATGGTAATGCTCCAACACAGTGAACCAGTCCTGCAGACACACACGCAGTGAAGAAATTATGAATTAACGGAGGAAGTTTTGAGGATTTAGGACTCACTGTATGTAATTTATCCTTCTATTAATAATCTATATTCTGTTCTATATTAATAATATAGAATTTATTATGACCTCACAGTCAGACACCCTTTGATACTGAAAACTTACTCCAGTCTTTTTGTCGGCCTTCTGGACTGTGTAACCTGTGATTTCTGTGTTTCCATTGTCCTTGGGTGCGGTCCACTCCAGAGCAACATTGAAGCCCCAGGTATCCACAATCTTTACACTGGCAGGAGGCCCCGGCAGCTCTGTGAACAATCGGCCACTGATTAGGTATCAAGTAATACTTTTAAATCTCATCTCACCAAAATAATCTCCCAGAACACCATTCTTCACTGTCGCTTGGACACGTCAATAGTTTGTCCTCACCAACAATTTGAAGGGTGAGTGAAGCCTTGTCCTCGAAGTCCTCCACCTTCACACACATCTCATACACTCCAGAGTCTTCTCTCTCGGATGAACGGATAAACAGGATGCTGTCTCTCTCGGTGCTGCGGATGTTCACTCTCTTTGTGTCCAGGGGCTGCCCATTCTTTGTCCAGGTGACCACAGGTTTGGGTTTGCCCTGGGGGGGGGGAAGAAATCAGACAGTGGATTTTCAGGGGTTAGTTTTATTCATTGTGCATTTACAGGAAGATGCAGTCATCTTCAACTTACTGTGAAGGGGACAGTCAGGTTGATCTTATCTCCGACGTTAGCGACGTATCTCTGCCTGAGGAAACGAGGCAAGCGGACCTTGGGACGATCTAGAGGGAAAAACAATGAATGAAACAACCAGAGATTATTATTATAGCAAGTCAACATTTATACGTCATTTCTTGAGATGTCTTTTCTTTTATCTGCTGGTTCCACAGGGGATCAGTGAAGGGAGGAAACAGCCTGAAAAGGATTGTTAGGATCTGTTAAGGGATTTCTGGAGTAAAAGAAAAGGATTTAATTATCTTTTGTGACCAACAAATCTTGAGGAAATCGATAAACACGCTGAGCTGATCTAAGCCCGTCTAAGCCAAGGGATGTTCACTGGTGCCATCAGGGTGTCACTGTGCTTTAAGCGGCTGTAAAAGTAGTTCTTTGTCCTTTTTGCTGTGTATCTCTCTGCTCGGTGGTGAATACCTTTCATTTTAATGTTTTTTAAAGGCATGATGTGTGAAAGCAAGGAGGACTTTGTGTAGATTATAATGAAGGTAAATAAAATGAGAAGTTGCATATCATACTGGAAGACAGGAATCTATGGAAAGCAGAACGGTGAATATTTTGTGCATATTTTTTCAAAATATAAATTATAAAATAGTTGTTTGATGACTTAATAATTGCTGTTTTATACATTTATTTAATATTCACTCATATTCACTAGTTTATTGTAGTTTGTTTTTCCATGTTAAAGCTGACATGTACTATGGCCTCATTAGGACAAATCAAGTTGGACTGACACATGAAATTGGAAAAGTAAGAGGTGCAAATGTGCAGGTAATGAATCAAACTCATTATAAATATAAAGAAGTATGAGAGTATCACAAACGTGAGACACCCTGGTGGCCCGTCCCTCCGCTCTAAGCTTCCCTATCTCCCAAAATAGCCCATAAATCATCATAAAAGAAAATCATGAGGATAGTTAGCCACTGTGACGTTTGAAATGATACTTAAGCCTCAGAAGTATCTTGCTGAGGCTCATTTGTAAAAGTGATTTGGTGAGAAGCACCACCTGCTGAGTCCAGCAAAGCAACATTTGTCAGGACTCTAAATTAAGCAGGCGCACTGTAGTATATCACCTCTCCCCATGACGCATGATTGGGAGCTTCAGTTACTCCCACTCACATCAGAGTGCATTAAAATCATAGATAAATTAAGTAGGACACAGAAACTATTAGACAGCTCCTAAAAGCATCTCATTTGTTAACATTAACTGGAACATAAATTATTCTGTGTATATTAGAACAAATATACCAGGACTAGTTAAGCATCTTATCACTTCATACAGAGAGGATTAGGCTTAATGAACATTCCCCCTGTAAAGTCTTTGGCATGTTTCAAAATAAACAGTGAATCTCTAGAAGTGTCATGAGATTTGGGTGTCACCCGAGAAGTTAGATCCATATCCACCACCCCCGTCTGTGCGCAGAGACAGGGCACACTGGAATTTACCATCCACCCCCTTTCCTCCCCCACGGCCCCCACCTGCTTGCAGTCAGATCACTTGTCGCCATCGATCTTGCGGAAAGGAGCCTGACACTCCCTCAGCACGGATCCTGGCGGGGATCACAATGCAATGCCAACCCCTCGACAGAAAAATCTGTGTTAATAGTGCCGACATCCCAGCTATTTTTCCAAAGCTTCGTGGTCATTTTGTCGGAAACCATTCATAAGTTGTTTCTATATGTGGAGCGCCTGCTATGGCGAACATTACGGTGAACATGGACGTGACTATTGAAATACTGGCGGTCCAGCTGGGATCAAGTTCCCTTCCCCTCCCTGTTCAGGTCTCCATTACGCAGAACGATGATTTGTGAGTGAACCAAAGTAACACTGCTCCTCCTTTTAAAGCTCTCGGGGTCCAATCATCATTTTACCACAAATCACTTTAGATATACTGTCTATGATTAACACTGTAAGGTGTACGGCATCAGTAAAACCGTCTACTTAACGAGTGTGTAATTATCACACTGTGGTTGGGTGGATCGGTGTTTCAACTCAAAGTGGAAACGAGTGAGAAGACCACAGTTTTATTCCGTTAACACTGCAGGTATGTGCCAACAGGACACGGACAGCTGAGAAGAAAACATTGCTGAGCTGCTTCAGTTTGACTCCTGCACTTTACAACTCCCCTCTCCCGTAATAAATGGCTCTATAAACTTTAGGCCAGATCTGTGTCAAATAGTATGTCCCATATTTGTTTCACTTTACAGATGGATTAAGCTAATTAATCATGCAGCATATGAGAGAAAGTTTTGAGAAAGTTTTAAAGATTTTTTTCTTACTTTTCTCTTCTGTGATAATGTCCTAATGTAATAAACCCATTGTAAATTTAAATAAGCACTTGTTTGTCATTAAAATTAGACTTGTTTGTGATTTGATTCTTTTTCTGGGTCATGTGGGAGTTAAGGTCCAGACCCATGTTGTCCCTGAGGCCAACATTTTGAGTGCCAAATTTAAAAGAATTAATAGAGAAAATGGCCTAATGGTGGTTTTTACAGTCTGATTTGTTACTTATTCGTGATCATTTTGTCTCAATAGACTTTGTAGTTACTATTTACTGGTTTATGTAGTGTTTAGTACCTCTTATGTTTGCTTCATTTTGTATATTCTAGATAGCAAAAAGCCTTTGAAAAGTCTTTTTTGTGTTCTTCATGCGGTTGAGTGCCTGTATTTCTGCACATTTTGAATTTAATTAATGGCTCCCCTTCTTTTTTTCTCTGTGCACAATCACTGAACCATTTGGGAAGCCTTTTCCACTGTTTCCCGTGGAGTCCTATACAAAGTACATGCTCAGTAACAGTATTCTATTGTTTTTTAAAGGTAACTTATCTATAAGATGCATCTGCTCTTGTCTTGCATTTTTGCTGCTGTGACACTTCAATTTCCATGTGTAGGATTAGTTAAGTTTATCTTATCTGATATTTTTTGTGATTTTTGTGATAAAGTGGTAAAATAACAGAGTAAGAAGTTCATTTCTCGTGCTGAAAATGTACACTCTGCTGTTACTATATATTAAATTATGCCCTGTGCTGAAATGCATTGCGTTTTCTGTCTTTTTTGAACACTTCTTACCAGCGACTTCCTTTACCAGGACAGCCTCGGGGAGGGCGACAGGGGGGCTGCGGCCGCCAGCATTCACCGCCACAACACGGATCTTCAGACGGTCACCGGTGGTCTGGTTCTTGATAACGTAGCGGCAGGACTTCTGCAGTTCCTCATTGACTGCTTTCCAGTCCTCAGCTGAATGGGGCAATTATACAAAATGAAGACAAAATGAAGACAGACTGGCACAATTTACAGAACTGTTGTTCCTCTTGATGTTATTGGATAAAGACTGTGATTATAAAGTATGCTGACTGTGAGAACTGCAGGCTGAGAGGGTCAGATCTAATTCATAAAGAATTAATACATCTAACTGCACTACTTGTTGTGCAGCTTCGTAATGGAAATACAGCGATTATGTTTGACAAATTTCTTGTATCACAGTAGACATGAAATTGCTGTTTTGTGGGTAATCAGCGTGCCCTCTCTGCTAAATCAAGCCTACATTGAACTGCTGCTGATATTAGCTTAGGGCTGTAAGTCTAAAAGCAGGACCTCCAGCAAGACCACAGCAGCTCCTGAAATGCCTCTTTCCTTGTAGGGAGAAGTTAGGTAGCTCATGATATAACTCTGCGAGTGACAGTTCAGGGACAGCTGCAACCGATAGGGCTGACCCACATTAAAACAGCAATTTAACGTGTTCCTGAGTGTATTTAAAAAGCATTAAAACATTATAGATACAGTAATTATAGATATTACAGATAAAATACTAAAATAATACTTAACATAAAAACCTAAAATCAGCTGTTGAAATAAAAGCTTTCCAAATAATTTTAAAGGTCAACTGACATTTTTGTCACGGTTTATTAATAATCTGACCCCTTTCATGCACATGCCAGTGTTCAGTGCACCTGGTCAGAAGCAGAGCAGGACTTACTTCCGTCCTTGCAGACTTCAATGGTGTATCCATCCAGACCGGTTGGTCCTATGATCTCTGGCTGGCTCCAGATGATAGTAACTGAAGTGTCATTCTTGTCCTCAACAAACAGTTCCAGTGGAACGCTTGTGGGCTCTGCAGATGCCATAAAAACATCAAAATTATTTGACTGACATTTACAAACAGCAGAAATGCACAAAATCATTCAAATCAGAGATCGGTACAAAGTTGAGGTTCATAAGAGGTGATGACGCAGTTCTTTATTTTAAAAAAAAAGAACTAGTGATGAAAGTAGGATCATATCACCCTGAGATGAGGTTTTTGTCTGAATAGAGGGTTACCTTTGGGCGGAGGTGGTGGAGGTGTGGGTGCTTTAGGCTCCTCTGGTGCAGCTTCAGCAGCTTCAGCTGATGTTAAACAGGCATTTGCATTATTATTGGCAGCATGTAATGAGCAGAGCAATGCTACAGCACCAAATGAAATCCAGTTATGTACCTCACAGCTCTCCACCTCCCTTACTGGGAGGTGAAAGGATTCACGTTTCTAATACTGAAGGGCTCTTTATCCAATTTGTCTCACATGCCAAAATTATCTCAAGTATTAAAGAGAGAGTATTGGATGGGTTCTGTTTTTGCAGGTTGGTTTACCATCAGCAGGTGCTTCGGAGTCAGCAGCGGGAGCAGCTTCCTCTGCGGCTGGAGCAGCGGCAGCTATTATTAAATGTTAGATATTAATAATTAGTGCATTAAGCAGACGGGACATGTTCTAACAGATGATAATGTATGTGTCGAGACTGCAGACTGTGTTCGAAGTGGTATAAAAAGGAGTCAGTTAGTGACGTTAGCCTTACTGAAAGAGGTTGAAGACTGAAATGCAATAATACTTAATAATACACAATATCTGTTGCGGCTCTTGTGACACTCTTTTTTTTACCATCAGCAGGCGCCTCGGCAGCGGGAGCCGGTGATTCCTCTGCAGCAGGAGCAGCAGCTGATATTAGAGGTTAGAAGATATCAGTAGATATATAGGATTTTGAAAATATTCCATGACATTTTCAAAATGTTATGAAAGAGATTAGACATCAGCATTAGGTAGTAAATGCTATAAGATATCAGTATTAGATATTAGTGTAGTTAGCTTTACTGTAGGAGGTTTACGGTGCAAGATTTAATGATACTTGTATAAAATGTCTGTTATTCCACTTTTTTTACCATCAGCAGGGGCTTCGGCAGCAGCTGGTGTTTCTTCTGCAGCGGGAGCAGCAGCTGATATTAGAGGTTAGAAGATATTAGCATTAATATTAGTGTAGTTAGCTTTACTGTAGGAGGTGGATGGTTCAAGATGTAATAATGTTTATAAGATGTATGTTATTCCACGCTTTTTTTCTTTTTACCATCAGCAGGGGCTTCAGCGGCAGCAGCTGGTGTTTCTTCTGCAGCGGGAGCAGCAGCTGATATTAGAGGTTAGAAGATATCAGCATTAGATATTAGTGTAGTTAGCCTTTAATGCAGGAGGTTCAAGTTTTAATAATAGTTATATAAGATCTTTGTTAATCCACTGATAGTCAGTTTTACCATCAGCAGGGGCCTCAGCAGCAGGAGCTGGTGTTTCCTCTGTGGTGGGTGCAGCAGCTGATATTAGAGGTTAGAAGATATCAGCATTAGATATTAGTGTAGTTAGCTTTTACTGTAGGAGGTTCAAGTTTTAATAATAGTTATATAAGATCTTTGTTAATCCACTGATGTGATCTGTTTTACCATCAGCAGGGGCCTCAGCTGGCGTTTCCTCTGTAGGGGGTGCAGCAGCTGATATTAGAGGTTAGAAGATATCAGTAGACATATAACATTTTCAAAATATTCCATGACATTTTCAAAATGTTATGAAAGAGGTTAAATCTATTAAAAAA
>NTHP01000066.1:936006-953796 GCA_003416845.1 Oplegnathus fasciatus | reverse complement strand
TTTTGGTAACGTATTTAGATATTTAGGTTTGGTTGTTAGGCGTCAAGGTGGAGCTTTCACTGAGGTATAAAGGCGCATATTAGCAACAACTTTACAAGTTGACATCACACAGTCTTGCTGAAGGAAAGCAATGCGCCCTTGAAGCGCAAAAAGCGCACGAGTAAGACTTTAAGTAACTTTTAGGAATGAGGTAGTCAGAAGCTAAATGAGTCCAAGCAGGCGGTTTATGCAGTAACCATGCAGTTTCCGTTTTATGTCGACGGCTACAACTCTTTACCCGGGGCACCTTCACACTGTGCGCGCACAAGCGCACGTGCGTAAAGGTTATCGCGTGCTTACCATGACAGGAACCAACTACTTTGGCTTTAATTAAAAGGTTAAACAACTAATCCAAAGCTCATCCACTGAGAAATAAAAAGAAAGTGGACTGTATGCTGTATGATCGACGGTAACTCATGGCTCACACGCCGCTGCGCTCGGTGCATTACCATCTGCGGGTGGAGGGGTGGGGGGTTTGGGCTCCTCAGCTGGCGGGGCAGCAGGGGCCTCTCCCTCGGCAGGGGCCGCCTCCGCAGGTGCAGCTTCGCCTTCAGCGGGGGCTGGGGCGGCCTCGGCGGCCTCGGCAGGAGCGGCCTCTGGGGCGGCCTCTGGGGCGGCTTCTGGGGCGGCTTCTGGGGCGGCTTCTGGAGCCGGCTCTGGAGCCTTCTCCTCCTCCTTCTTGGCTGGTTCTTTCTTAGCCGCCTTCTTGATTGGGGCAGGCTTGGACGGCATGTTGGAGGTTGCAGCTAATTCCCAACTCGGTAAAGTCCTTAAAACTGTATCCAATGCCGTTACTCCTGCGGGGGTGGCAGGCTTATATAGGGCTCAGCAGGTGCAGGCACCGCCCCTTAATGAATTACATGTAATAGATACTGGACCCCATGTATGACTCAGACCACCATGTCTGTTTGTCTCACTCATCAACACTCACTGTGCATCATTAACTGTTCCACTAAATAGACTGTGGCCTAATTAAATGAAAATATATACAAATTAAAAAATATATTGATAATACAACTAAGAGTTATTTACTTTAATCTTGCTATTTAGTGGTATTTATGATCCCATGTGGTACAATGTTTATGGTACTCAAAAATAACTTAATTTTTTAACATTTAATAATCACAAAACTCTTTTTACTCTTATAACATTCCTACGAGGTCTCCATGATTACGCAAAGCAAATTGATTATTATTTTTATAGTTCTTAATAACAGATCAACACTGTTAAATTGACACACAAGAAGCAACAGAATAAATATAACATGTATTTTATTGATTCCAACAACCAGTGATAGGTGGATGAAAGCCTTCAGAAACATGCCTTATCCATGTATTGGACCCAACTCTGAAGAAATATACCTTTCTCTCAAGGATGATTTTTTTCCCCTCCTCAATGATTGTTGCCGCATCCAGAATGCCGACCTATTTACAATCTTTACAATGATGCCCTGTACAAAATAGAGAAATTAAGTTTTACAAAGGATTTTTTTTAGAAAAAAAAAAAGGAAATATCAAATATCTGAGTATTAAAAAGGAAAACATTATCTAGAATGATTTTCCTAAACAATACATTAATGTTAACGTTTTTTTCTCATCACACAGCAAGTTTACATGCATTTACAACACTTAGAAACCCTTAACATTTGTACGTCAGTGACATTAGATACCGCATAACATTTTTTAAAGTCTTAGTTTAGTCCACAACAAGCTTTGCAAAAATATGACTATTCAGCAACCTGTATTGGCCTAAGATATCAGATTCATCTCTTTATCTGGTTTGATTCTACTATAAATCGACTATGCAAACAGTGAAGTGCTCATTCTTACCAACTATTTCAGGCTCATAATTAGATTTGTAATCTTTTTTTTTTATTTGTTTATCCTCATATGACCATTTACAAGTCCAGTTATGATACCTTCGTCGCCATTCATAAGGACAAAACACATGAAACAGCTTCAATTCTTTAACTACATCTATGAACCCTGTTCTCAATGCAACGCCAAACAAATCCTCCTCTCTTTATGGCTCAGCATCACCTGCTTAAAACAGGCTTCCACTTTTATCCTGTGATGAAATTTGGTCCAAATTAAGAACTCAAAGACAGACCAGATGAAAACACACTGAGTTTGCTCGTGAAGTTCAGACATTTGCTGATTGCCAACACCAGTAGAAGTTGCTGCATAGTCCTGATACACTAGTAAGCAAACACAAATCACAGTTACTACAGAGCAACAGGCACAACAACCAGTGAATGAGATGAGAAGCTTGAGATGATGGCTTTTGTTAACCTGCAGAAACAGACCAGGGTGGAGTTTGGTAATACTGTTTAATACCTGAAATATTTACAATAACGGAAATTACTCTCAAACAGCATGTCTGAGAGTCACTGACCATTTGGCATCTTTTTTGCTCTTTGATGTATTCAATTCATTCATTTTTAAGTTTACATGTGACCAATCAGAGCTGCGGATTAGCTTGTAGCTTTGTTATCAGCCTTATGCAAACAGTGCAATAACGAACCAATAAGCAGCTCAGACACCATTTTAAATGTTAAACTTTCTTATCAAGCTGTCAAAAGTGGTCTGACATTCATTTACAGGATTTATGTACATGTGAAGTTTAGTCTGAGCACCTGAACAATGACGCAGCTTGGGATGAACAGGTGAATTATTTCGACACCACTTGCAGAAACCGTGTGCTTTGTCAGTCATTAACTCCATTCGGCCTCCTTTACAAAAATCTACACAAAGTACCTTAAAAAGTGTTTAAATCTTTTGCTTCTTACTCTTGCTTTGGAACAAGTACTCGCCACAATCAGTTTGTTACTGTGTCGCGTACCCAAAATGTTCTCAAATAGGAATACCATACGACATCAACATGGGCACACACCATACAATGTCTCACATCACTTCAATGTCTCTACGTAATGTCTTCAACACTTCTCTGACAACACGTCCTAAAAAATATCAGAAATTATCTTCCATATCTATTTCACATTTCTTTAGCATAGACAGTTCTATGACACAAAACTCTTTGCTAACCTACCCTGAAAGTCTACATGATCTTTATTCAACACCAAAACAGTTTGGGACATTGTCAAAGAGCACCATACATACCTAAATGATGATAACAAGCATGAGTGACATTAAGAATGAGATTTTTCACTCTGAAGTGCATGAACTGTTGCAAATGAAATCGGAATAGGTAGCTTTAAAGTCACTCTACTCAGTCATCGTTAAAAGTGTTTTGCAGTGGAGCTCTGTGATAAGGCTTTCCTTTAAAAGCACCTACTAGATGATTCATACTGCTAAATGGTTGTTTTATAAGTGTTTTCTATACATTCATAGTTGAACTTAAACCCCTAACTTGACAGTCAATATGTGTGATTAAAGTACAGTATTTGGTTCAGTATATTAGATATTTGCACCAACTAATATAGATAAAATAACTGTGATGTAGCCTAATTGTATGTACATAATATATACAATAACTACTCTGAATATGGGGGGAAAGATTTGAAACAAATGTACTCTTTCCTAGATATATGTTATAGAAAAAAAAATCTGAATTGGATTCAAATAGCATTTGCTCAATCTGTTTAATCAGTGGGTGTTTGTTATGTTATAGTATCCCTGTGCATCTAATACCTGATATATATGGCAACATTGGTGACACTGCTCATTTTATATAGAGCCAGTTCATAAAACTAAATTAAGTGCTTGGAAAATACGGTACTGTGCAGAGACAAAGTGATGAACTCATCACCAATAAATAAGTTTTGTTTTATGCAAAAGAGTATGACAGCAAGTTTTATTTTTCAATTTATAAGCCATAAAAATGATAAAGAAGATGCATAAATATGTGAAAACATACTGATAATTTATCCTATAATATTTTATCATTTCATATTGTAAAAGAACATGATTAATTGAAATAAATAATGTGGAGAGTTGAAGAAATAACTGATATCTGACTGCCTTAGCTGGGATGATATTGATGAAAGCACCAGTATATTCTGCTGAAGTTGAGGTGACATTGACGTCTTTGTTCTTAAGGCATTTTATTCGTTTCACCTGCTCGGGTTGTAAAGTTCAGGATTGCATATGTATAAGATTTGGCCTTCATAGACTTATACAGTAGATATGTACCAAAGAACTTTGCGATAAACAGTAGCATCTGTCATGCTGTCATACTCTTTTCCAAAATGAGTCATCGTAATTGAGAATAGCTCCTGTTGACCAGCACACCATATCCCATGATGCACTTGGACACAAAACAGGATGGACTGCGTGTGCTGTCGCAGAATCACCTGAAATCTAAGTGCTGAGACGATGAGTTTCATAGTGATCTAGTAGCACCGATCTAAGAGTACTGAGGGCTAACATGACGGTAAAGGGATGTGAACTGAAGTGAATGTCATCCAGTCAAATGTATAGTAAAGTAATAGAATATAGATTTTCATTCAATACTTGTGAACAGTCTTTTGAAAATACTGTATGTATTAAGATGATTTGGAATTACCCAGGTACACTTTTAACCTACTGCGGGAATGACTCCTACAACCATTTCTGAGGGTTAATTTGTTCCTGAATGTGCACTGCGTCGTTACAGTGGACAAAAAAATAAAATCTGAAGTGCTAAGTGTTAAGTGTAAGCTTTGTGTTCAAAGTTTAGGCAGGCTAGGGTCTTCTTTGTCTGGGGATTCAATGTAATTGGCAGCCTCTTGAAGTTTCAAAAGCATTGCCATCTATAACAAAGAAGAGAGAGTCGAGAAATCAGCAATCCTACAGGATCCATTTCAGTTTTAAGTATTAATTCCTTAATTAATTTCTGACAAAAATCACAAGAAAACATCATGAAGTGCTCTCTCTCACCAGTGGATCAGATTCCATGGAGCTGGGTGGAGTCTCCTTGTGAGGCCTCTCCTCGCAGGGCTGACCAGGGCTGCTGGAGCCGATGCTGGGGGGAGGTAAGTGGAACAGCTTTGCCTGGTCCTGCTGGGCAGACGGCCAAGGCAGCGTGCCCCTCACCCACTCTACTGGGTCCTCCCATACCGCCTTCTGGCCGTGGACCTGAAGCGTCACAACATACCAGTAACAGTAAAATTAGAGCCTAACATTTCCTGTGAAAGGAAAGCCACCGGCACTTCGTGAGGAGAAATCTAATCCTAGCTGGAGACCATTTTCTGGATTTGTTGGCTGTGGTTTCTCACCTTGATGCCGTCCTTGGCACCCTCTTGCAGGTAAGGGATAATAGAGTGGTTCCAGAGGTCAATGAACCACGATCGAAACTCATCCACCGTGACTGGACAGGACAGGAAAAAGCACGGGCCTGAGGAGACACAGGAGGAGAGAGAGGAACATTAAAGACACACACTGGCAAAAATTTGACATTCACACAAATGAAGTATTTATCAGTATTTCCTACAAAATAAAAAATGCCGCCCTTATGTCATGTCCTGATAAGAGTGTGTTCCATACCAATGAGGAAGTCCGATGTGCTGTGCTTCTCCAGGAAGGCGTGCAGATGATACCACAGTTTGGGCACCCAGTCCAGCACCCTGATCAGGTCCTCATTGGTCAAGCTTCTCTCATCCTCGGACTCCATCAGCTTCCTGTGCAAGTAGCGCACCAGGAAGCCGTTGGCTGGCTCCACATTGTTGGAGAAGGTCACCATCCTAAGATGGTGAAAAGCACATAAAAAAGTCATATTAAAATACAGACCAATAAGTGTGTACATTAGTAAGCTAGTTTGTTAGCCACATATGGGATTAGCTATGCCATAATCACTCTTGTCAACGTGAACATTAGATCCTTGAGTTTACAATTTAAGGTTGAAAATTTGACTGAGATCTACAAAAGGTATTTTCTATATTTTGACTGTGGAAACCTAATTAATCCACCAAAATCAGAAAGTTCTTATTTTGGGTTTGTTCCATTTCACATGGATATATCCTCTTCCTCCTGCCAACGTGACAGCATCATTCAACCAAATGTACTGTATATATAAAAAAAACAATTCTGCTATTGCAACCTGCCATCATCGGTTTGATTTAACAAAATATTGTTACTTTGCAAAATATCGGATTTGACTGTGAAACTGTCAGAAACCTCAGCTGTGATCCTTGTTTGATGTGTTTTCTGTTTTTGATTGGGTGGAATAAAGGATTTTCTTTCTACAATTATCAACAGGGGTTAATATGTTTCTTGAGTTATCTCGAATGCAGGTCATAGTGAGATTTTTTGTTGCACAACTTCAGAATGTCACGACTGTCACTTACAGAGGTGCAACCACACAGAAATTGTTATTTTACAGGTATTATTTGTTGTGGTCACTGAGTCTCAACCATAACAAAGTAAACTCATTATTGGTATTCGTGGCACTGAGCGAAATCAAACTGTATTAAATCATACTGTATCAGATGACATATAAACACATTAACTCACACTTTACTATTGATCAGCTTTAAGATGTTTTTATAATATTGACTTGTTTACTCCACAGAGAGCTTCAAATCTAACTTCAGTTTAACCAGGACAAATTCAGCCATAACACATGAGACTACAATACTATAATACTGCAGGAGAAGAAAATACTCCTGCAGCTGCTCCTTTAACCAACCTGAAGCTGAGATGGAGGCCGTGGTTCGCTATCATCTTCACAGGCTGATTGCTTGTTCCAATAATGTAAGGACTAAGGGCAGGAACGATATTACAGTTAGGTTACTTTAAACAATCACACAGACACTCTCGCAGATAGTTTCAGTCTGTGTATGTGGAGCTCACCATTTGTGATATTTGCAAGTGAGAGCACCATTGACCAGTTCACTGATGGAAGCAGGGTCGTGAATATCATCTAGAATAACTACCAGCGGTATTTCTGATGTGCTGGTTTCCCGATCAATTTGATTGGCCAGGTTGGATAGATAAAGCTGCAGATCCTGAGGAGAGAAAGAGAGGGAGCGACGGTGATGGGAGATGACTAAAGGAAGCTGACAACATGACACACCAAATAATCCGCTGTTGTACAGATTCATACGGGACGTCAGTATCTGTCACCTTGCATGACTGGCGGTGCATGTTGAAAGTGACCACGATGCCGTCGGTGACTTCGCGGGCGCTGCGGTCCACCAGGTACTCAGCCAGCCGGGAAGCGAGGTAGCTCTTACCCGTCCCGCTGGGCCCGGACAGGATGAGACGGCGGTGTTTGAGTAGCAGACTGATGTAGTGTTGCATCATGGGTTTGGGAATGAGGGTTTCGAATACCAGGTTGTCCACACACTTCTCCTTCAAACCTGGACAAAGTGAGGAAAAGTGAGAACGGACTGTGCTGTAATAAATAATGATGTTGATGACTATCTGCTGATTACCCAGCACACATTAGAATTGGTGATAAACTGTGGTTTGATACTTGATATTTAAGCACTTGCTAAGAATTCTGTTAATATTTACACCAACAAGAATATACATTACTAAGAGGAAGAGCTTGGGTAAGAACATGTTGTGAAAATGGATTTATATCACCTCACATGTCCTTCATAAGCAACACGGAGTTCAAGCATTTTGCTCTGAAAATAACTTTGCATCAAGTGTAGGGAGTCTGTGCACCTCCCACCAGCCTGCAGGAGTCTAATGTTCCACCTCAACATCTACGGGGCCCATGTGTCTGAGGCTGGTCGACCAGCTGGGGCAGGCTGCACTGGGATCATGTTACCAAGAGCCCTGTCTGGACTGCCGCTGCTTTCCCAACCCTCCTAGCACTTCGCTCCTTACATTCCTGCATGCAAAGGTGGAGAGGGGTCGACTACCAAACCAGAACCTCGACTCTCCTCACTGATCACAGCTCTGGTTTAGAATCACTGATGGGCTCCACATATGTGCGACTCGCAAACCAAAACACTGCTGTTAAAGAAATATAACGTACATAAGTCACATAAATCTGTACTAGTAGTGATAATGTTAAGTTCGTATGCATTACTTGACCAAATAAATCTAGATCTGTGGCTATTTTCCAAAGATGTAAAATACAGTGTTGTTGTTGAACTGATGAGTTCATCAGCGGCCATGGGATCATCTGAGTTGATGTGTTGGGTCAATGATGAGGACAGCTCACAGGTCAGTGTAACTTAATACGGGTTGGATATAAAGAAGAGTTGTAAAGCTAAAAAAGCAACACTGGATCAAACGTCAATAAAGACAGACAGGCCCAAATGTGTCGCTCTGATAAACAGACAGACATGAGGATTTGCACTCAGTCGAGACTTGGATCAGACCGTTAAACTCCTCAGATAAACACTTCACAACATAGCTAATGCAAAACATCTGATTAGCCTGATTATGTATCCACAAATCTTGTGATTGAATGCTGCATCCACACACATATATTGATGGTTTCTGAATTGAAGAGATGGCACTGAAAATGGAAGCTGACAACAACAGGCTCTATTGCAGAAAGGCAACATTTGAGTACTTGGAAGTTTATCTCATTAGCCCAAATTCTGATTGGCTAGAAGTAGAAGTATTTTTGCTTTGTTTAGATTTTACAAAATAAAAAAATATTAAAATATCTACTTTCAAATCTTTAAACCCAAAACCTAATATGATTTTATAGGTCACAGTTACCAAAACATTTCTCCACAGACCTTTCAGAGCCACAGTGATGCCGCTGGGGCCTCGGGACATGCAGCGAGAGGGCTGTGTCTCTGGAGCTTCTCCTCCCAGCACTCTCTTAATGTGGCCCATACTGTAACTGTAGATGGAGTCTGTAGACAGGCCCAGACTAGAAGTGGGGTCCACCTTGGCTACGTACACCTGGGATGAAAAGAACAGAAAAAGAGAACTGAGTAAGTCTGTCTAACTAGGATTTAGTGTGGGCAGACAGACAGTGCACCTTATGATGTTTCAGAGCTAACGTCCAATGCCTGTCAATGGTGAAAGTAAACATGATCTGTACACAGGGGTCATGAGCCATTTGGTTTTATTGGGTACCTACATCCTACGAATTAAACTAGTAATTCTCTACTCTTTTTGTAAGTTGTCGATTTTCATAAAACCAGAAGTTCAGCGTGATTCCATACACTATTTCTGCATCTTAGTTTCCACCAGTGTACAGTGGCTGAAGTCTTTGAAGTAACAACATGCTAAATTTAATGTGGCAGCTGAATCACGACTGTGAGCGTGCTTGATGCAGACTGTACATTCAGTTCTTGGACAGGTCTCATTAAATAAAGTTGTCAGAGGAAGGCGACTCACCTTGAAAGCCTGGCTGACAGCTGAATCCAGCATGGGCCAGTCCATTCGGCCATTCACCCTGACAGTGCCGACGAAGAAATCCTGCTGTTTGACCTCCTGTTGATGCAAAGCGCAACAAATAGGTGATACAAAGTCATATTAATGGGTGTGGAGAAGGGATGATGACAAACAACATACTTACATCTTTGAAGACGTGTAAATCTGCAACACAAATCACCACCCTAACACGGTGATCATCTCTCTGTGAGGAAAGACTGAGAGAATCTGCAGAGTGGACGTCTGCTGAGGAGTAAATCGAAAAAGGACAGAAACAGAAAAAGAAAAGAAAGATCATGTAGCATCTGTGACACCAGGTAGATACATTCTTTTTTTTATTTGAACAACACTGAGGCTCCCGAAGGTCATGGTTGAAAAAATATTAAATGTTGCTGAAGAGGAAGAATGCTGAACCGAAAGTCAACGTAGTGGTAAATTCATGTAAACAAATTAGTAAACTGAAGGGTAAAAAAAACATTTATTGGGAAGCAACGAGCACCGAGTCAGAATTCTATGTAGGCATCTGACCTTCAAAATAAGTAAACGAGTTTCTAGAAAGGCACTGCAATCATTTCCAAAACCATTCTGACACGACATTGTTGGTATGTCAGAGATTGAACTGTACCTGAACTGCTCCCCTCACTCAGCCCTCTGCTGTAGCTTTTGGGCATTTGCATGGCTACTGACTGTCGAGGTGATGAACTTCCAAGAGCAGTGAGGCCTGAGGACTGGGAGACGGAGCTGGAGGGTCCAGGAGATGGACAGGGGGACAGACCACCTGTCTTCAGCTGGTCGTTCTCAGCCTTTAGGTTCTCCACTGTCCTCTACAGACAAAATCACAAATGTTATTGGAATTTTTTGAGTGCATGCTAAAAAGATTTCTCATGTTGAAGGTAATATTTGTTGGAATATGTAAGTTTAAACACAACTATCACAAGACCAGTTTTTTAAACAAGAAAAGAGGACAGTTATACTTGACAGATTACAGCAAGCAACAGCATACATTAGAGATCAAACTAGAAAACAAGGTGAGCCTTGGCATGCAACTATAATTATAGAAAAACAACCAAAATGAAACAAAACAAAACTCAAATCCAGAAAACAAGTAGACAATATGTATTCAAGTCAGAAACTAATACTCCAAGTTGAAGATACCATTGCATTTTACAACTAAACAGTAACTTTGCATTGTCTTTGATCTTCTCCAAATATTTGCAACCAGTGCGGAGGATTGAAAAGTTGGCATCCTAAAAGGAACATATCACACATACCTGCATGTTGGTCATGGCATCCTGCAGCTGCTCCAGGTGATGAGCAGAGCTTAAAGCCTCCAGGCGGATGTCTGTGAGTTTACGCTCCTTCTCCCACAGCTCTGTACGCAGTTCTGATACAACCTTATCATCTGCCACCTCACCTCCTTCACAGAGTCTGGAGGTAGTCAGTTCAGATAAGACAACATTAGAGATGTGTGAAGGTAGCAAGGATCATCAGACTGACAGCCAGAAACCTAATTTTCAAATGCTAAATTAAGGACCACTACGGACACAGCTATATTAGAACTAGTATCTTATTTTCTTAAAAATAAATACTGTATCTACAAAAATAGATACAGTAACATATGTGTAGAGACAGTATAGAGTTCTGTAATAATCTACTGCATATTCACATACATTTTTGACAATGACATCTAATTTATTCATATGTTATGGTGCGATTCAAAAACATTTGCTGTTGTGATTTACTGTACTGTCAGTTTATGAGATCGTTGCAACTTGAGGTTTACCCTGATGATGATGCAGAGGTTGAGGATTTCATTTGAGGATCTTCATCATGGTGGACTTTGGGGGAGGAAGGGGCAGAGGATTCTGGGGTGGCAATTTCCTCAATGTCAGCATACGGCCCTGACGGCTTGGAGCCCTTCTTACTAAAGGCCTTGTTGAAGGAGCTGCGTAACTGTACAGAGACGAAATATGAGACTGAAATAAGTGATACATCTACACCTGAGCACAATACAATTAACAAGCAATTCTTAAAAGCACTTGTGTGGAGCTGCTTCTATCAGATAAGCCATGTTTTCCACTGAGAGTTGTCATCCACACGTGTTTCCTGTTAACCTTCTGGTACGCACCGTGTTTCTTTATTCTTAATTCATGTAGCCACCTAGTTTCACATATTTGTATAACTTTGAGGCAAGAGTGGGCAGACGTAAATGTCCAACACTAAATTGGTGTAATGTTAAAATGCAGGAAAACTGATAAAATTATAAACAAAATATATGACCCAATAATGCTTATAGCACACATACAGTACGTGAGATGTGTGAATGAAATGAGAGCAGCTAAAATATAGTTTCCATGTAAAGTTTCTACAACAGTAATACTAATCTTCATTGAACTGTTTGAGGTCTACAGTACTACAGTTATAACAGTTTAATGGCATACAGATTACATCAGTACATAAAACCAGGATTCTGTAATTTAATATGATCAAAACATGGTACAAAGGACATGGAGATAAAGTTTCCAAACGTTTCACGAGTATGACTCATAAAGTGCATGCAGGCTGGAGAAAGGGGGGCGGCGTTTAGGGTAGGGTTTATTTACTGTAGCAACATCACTCACCTCAAAGACCTAAAATAAAAAGCAGGGCAGCATGAGGGAGAGACCAGAGTCATACTTAATAACAGATTTGGAACAAGATAGGAGGAGAATCACACACATGCAGGAGAACAGACTAGGACCGCAGCTGACTGACTTCTATTTTCTTCTAGATCAAATACAACAAAATAAAATCTGATATTGGCCAACAGCTCACCTACAACCTGGGCCAATATAAGTGTATCATTTTAATACTTTTATTACTTACATTTAGAATTGTCATTCGTTATTTCACACTATCCTTTTCAGCGCAGACTCAAGCGTATGCAACCCTGCATTTCACTGTATATACTGTACAGTATGAGCAGGTGACAAAAAATTTTTTGAATCTTGAAATTTGATCATCTAGGGTTGATCAAGACGATCACTAAATTTGCTCAAAGTTTGATGAATTTAATGTTGATGAGACACCTGACAAGCTGAACTGTACAATTCAATACCAAAATACTTTGGTAGCTTCCATCCCTTTCTCTGGTGATCTGAAAAAAACATCTGATTCATAAAACACTGCAAAATAATTCTCTCTCCCTGGACCGTATGTTGGGACCCCTGATGTTGTAAACCCAAATCTTCTAGTGATCTAATTAACTTTTAACTAACTAATTCTTATCAGTGTGACCACTAGATTCTGCCTGCATGTCCTCACCCAGCTCTTCTTCTTCTTCTTCTTGGCCTCCTGCTCTTTAAGACTACCCATACTCGAGTGGCTGGTGGTGCTGGTGAGGCTGGAGATGCTTTCGGAGGAGTTCTGACGATTGATCAGCAGTTCTAAATACCAGGAGAAAAGAGAGCACATTGAGTCTTTACATGTGCTTTGGACAACAGTCCTAATCAAACTGTACATCCCCAGCATATTCTGTACCTGTAGGTGTGATGTCCGGATTACTGAGAGCCCCATGAATGATTTCTTGGGCCTCTGTATTTTTGGCCTTCAGAATATCGATGGTATCCTTCAGCTCAGTGAGCTCCGAGTCCTGAAGAGGGAAAATGTCAATATGTGTTCATGTTAGCTCACAGGCTGGTAACCGAACCGAAGGATTGTGGAATGTCTATCCGCTTTCAACAAGGATGACGGGTTGTGTTGAGTGGCTGATGACAACGTGGAAATCTGCCATTCAAACCTTTGACCCACATCTCATTTCCAGAACAACTATGTCACTTGGTAGCTTCTGTTTCACTGACAGGATCTAATACAAAGCAGTTGAACAATGATCACTAATAGTTTATCATCATCATCATGTATTTGTTGAGTACGTAGTGTTTCTTTTTTTCCTCACTTTTCCTTAGACAAATAAATGGGAACTGTCGCACATGTCACAGGTGCTGTAACAGTCATTAGCATCATGACATCACCAAGATACCTTTTGCTCTGAGGAGACGGACAGGGTCTGGAGGCGTGCCGTCATCAGCGCCAGACTCTGCTCAAATGCTGCTACCAGATTAGCCTTTAGAGGTAGACACAGAGGAAGAAGGAGACAGACAGAGACAGAGAAGAGTGGGGGGGTTGAGATAGCAGACAGGTATGAGTCACTGGCTGCATCGAATTGGTCTGCAGCCTCACACGCTCACAGCACATCAAGCAAATGGCTTTCTCCATCTGCTGGGAGAGGAGGGAGGGGATGAAGTGGTGGACAGCTGTGGATGATGTCAGAGATGAAAGAGGACGTTAGGGTAATGTGGTGGTGAGGGAGGGCAGCGGTGTGGCGCTGGGGGACAAACCTCGTCGACCTCATGTAGCATGTTTGACCTTTAGGCTAGGATGTCTCACACTATTTCTGCTTATGATGGAGAGTTGCCGTGTATTTCTGTAAGAATTAAAAATCTAAAATCATATGGAATTTGTCAAGAAATTATGAACTATGAATTCTCTTTGTTTTGAATGGTGGGTCCTCTTTCTGCTGCTTTATTTCTGTCTTTTTTTGGTGTGATAGTTCAGGGAGAGTGCCCAGGTCCAACAGCCCATTGTGTGGTTAGTCTGGGTGTATTCTCTTCCTTTTGTTAAATTTGACCAGCCTACCATTCCCTTCTTCATTTCTTTCTGTTGGTACCTTGCTTACTGTAGGTATTTCTTTGGGGTCACATTTATTTAGTAATAGAGTACTCTGCTACTCTTTGAATCTGTTTGAATGATGTTACTGACCTCCTAAGAACAAGCCAAGCAAGGGTCGTAACACCCGTAACGACTAAATAAAAATGCAATCAGCTCTTTACATTTTCCTACCTCCACTATGGCTGCTTTAAAGTATGTTACATCATTTGAAACTCCTTATCTCTCTTTTTTTTTCGATAACTGTATTTCTCCCTAATGTCTATAAGTTAAAGGTTAGTATGTGTGGTATCTTATTAGCCTTCAAATCTAAGAAAGATCTCAGGAATAGTCAGAAATTGGTGGAGAGAAAATTAGTTGGTTAATTAATTAATCGACGGACAGAAAATTAATAGACAATAACTTGACTGATCGTTCAATTATTTGCTTTTTTTTGCAGCAATCCTCAGATTGTAAATTGAACGTCTTTGGACTGTTGGTTGGACAAAGCAAGAAACATGAAGACACCAGCTTGGGCTCTATTATGCTGACCAATTTCACTTTGTTCTGATATTTTAGAGACTAAGTGAAAAAACAGTCAACAAATTAATTAGTTGCAGCCCTTGTCAACATGCTTCAAGCTAGGTGATGAGATGCCACACAGCAAGCCCTACAAAAATGTCAGATGACAGCAACTCATCAGCTTGACGTCCCCTCAGAGTCATGCGAAAGCGACAGAGAGCGCTCCGGAAGCAACGGTCCAACAAACCTGGCCTAGCTGCTACACCCAGCATCCAGAGGTGCGGGTCAGCGGGAGGCAGGCAGGGAACAGCAGCGAGTCCAGCAGTCAATACAGCCAAGAACGTAAAAGAGAGGGACAGTAGTGTTAGGCGTGGGATTACACTTCTTACACAGTAAAACATATACAGAAAGAAACACACACATAGGCTTCATATAGTCACTTGGTATGTGACTGTAAACACCCAGATTAGCCCAGGTTAGTAGATAGTCTCGCAGAGGCAGTGGGTAAAATGTGCAATAGGAGACTGTAGTTCATACTGGTGGTCTATTATTAGATCAGGATCAGTGGTTAGATGGTGTTAAAGTAAAAGTTGAGTGTGACTGAAACAGCCAGACTCAAGCATCTAGCAGCTGCAAGGCGAGTCTGTAAGAAGAAGCAGGGGTGGAACATTTTTCAGCTGGTTCAATCAAAGAGTTAAAAGCAAGTATTGAGGAGTCTATAAAGATTGCAGAGCTGAATGATTATAACAACAGTGGAAAGAGATGAGTGGCAGTGAGAGAACTGGAAATTTGGCATGTCTGCCGTCAGACCGAAGTGATGGGGGGCGCCCTGATGGCCTAGTGGTTATGGCACTGAGCACGAACCACAACTGGGGACCTTTTTTTGCATGTGGTTCTCCTTTCGTCATGGCCCCACTGTCAAATAAAATGCATAAAATGCTCAAAAATGTAATTTAAAAAAGCCCCAAGTGTTGGTAGATCCTGGAAATCTTATGACTGGATGTCCTTACATCCTGCAAATCGGACAGAGGCCAGAGTTATGCCTCAGCATCCAGAGTCATCTACACTGATCCTCATTATCTTGAGTAAGCAAGGATTCACACCATATTCTCCACCCTCCCAAATATGCAGGGCAGTTATTAGATACATCTGTTAAATGGGGTATCTGTATCTCAGTTGGTTGTGGGGCACAAATTCTATGAGTTAGTTACATTTTGGATTGATCACAGCCTGATAAAAGATCCAGCTCGCGTCCAACACATTAACAAATTAGCTTCCGAAAAGAGGCCAAAAGGGAATCTTAAAAAAAAAAAGAAAGTCATACATACATTGGCAGAAAGCTGCATGGTCAAGTCGGCAACCTTTTCCTGGGAGGACTCCAGCTCTCGCCTCAACTTGCGGATTTGCTGCAGACAAATTGAAAGGTAAGCCCAAGCAGTATTTACAATGTATTATACAAAAAGCCATACAATAAGTGTTGAGGCTTTTTCTTGATTATAATAATATGGGAACTGAATGTGTTGTTTCATTTGGTTAATCAAAAAAAAGAATATGCAAACAACAAAATATGAAAGTTATTGCTCCACAACAGAAACCAAAACGATAGTAGGTAAATTCACTCCAAACCAATGGAAAATGTTTAATCAAGGGATGACAGTGGATTTTTACCACTTTTCTCATGCACTCGGAATTTTATGAGGTCGGAAAATATCTTTATTAAATGTTAGCAGGTGGTGCTAAAGGACAAAGAATATTAGAGATAAAACAAAATGAATGTTATGAGCTCCTGAGGAGGAGATCCGTGGTCACAGACTTCACTGAGCACTGATAACACAATCTGATGAATGGACCTGTTTCAACAGGAAATGACTGACAGACGATGCAGACGAAAGGCACAATGTGAGTTGAAGAGTCATGGCACGTTGGCCTTACCTCTCCTTGTATCCTCTCCTCATTCTAAAGAAGGCATGGTGAAAGCAAATAAACAATAAACAGGGATAAGGGAGAGCATTAAGTTTAGGGGCAGTTACGAAAACTACTTATCCACAGTAAAAAGGGACATGACTGAGGTTTCATAGAGATGACAATACAAACTTGGAATAGGTATCGAACAGTTGTCCTGTCACAGAATGCAACACCAGGTCACCAAGAGGTTTGTAACCAACTAGGGAAGGCTTTAAGACCATTTAATATAAAGCACGTAAGGTTCTCCTGCATGTCACAGGAGTTCAAAAATCACTATGATTAAGGCAATCTGCCTTGATTGNTAAGACAGGACAATGTGTAAATCGAAGTCCAGGGCATTAAACTCCAGCAAAAGTAACATTATACTGTACATAATATGACTGTATCTACTCACCGAGGAATAGTTGGATGAAGCATTGGATGCCAAAGAGAGTACAGAGCCATGCACTGAAACAGGCAAGGTAGAGATTTGAGGTAATATTAAAATACTAAATAAATACTAGTAAACAATAATTTATGATACATTTTCTAGCAATCCATGCTATCCCCTGTCACAAATAAATGACTAAAGTCATCCATAAATTAAATAGTTTTTACTACTGATAACCCTTAAGGCAATGGAATATCTCAGTAGTCAGCTAATCAAGAACGTACCAATAACAAAAAAAAACCCCAGATTTAAAAGAATGATTGAAGAGTTGTTTTTTTTTAACTTGGAGTTAGTGGTAGTCTAGTGCTAGAATGTGTATTAAAAGGCCTGCCAATTATCTGAGGGTGAAAGTAGATTTAAATTCTTGGTGGAGGGTCTCCTGTTTTGTTTACATAACTATTAATCACTCACTATTAATCTAAAACGGAGGCACCAAGACTCTTCTCCACTTTCCTTATTCATTAAAACAAATGTCCGTCTGACATTTTGTTTAACAGATTGCGTGCTGTGCGGGCGGACAGCTTTGTTTAATTTGAGGCCATGTTGGGCGACTCCCCTGCAGGAAGGCCGGCTGAGCAGGCTCACCATCATCCCCTGGTTCACGGAAAGACCCACATCGCATCATGCTTTTTGGCCGGTCAGCCAGGGACATACTGCTGCCCAGGGGGGAGGATCCATAGAGATCGCAGGCTGAGTCATTGGGGGGGCCTATGCTGTTGGAGCGCGATATCCTCGGGGTGCCACTTGAAATTGGGGCAACTATCATGAAAGAGAGATGTTTTGAAAGACAGTGAGTGGCACAGATAAAACTGTAGGATGCAGTGCTGTAGATAAACACTCTCACACTCACTCACACACACA